>JAFMSR010000005.1:15735099-15750905 GCA_022818135.1 Saxidomus purpurata
ACTGACATAGCACATTGGTAGGAAGTGAAGTGTGCAAGAACAATAACTCTACCTTGCCTACTTTTAGAGTTATTCCCCTTTATCAGATTTACTTTGAAAGTTTTGTCCAGAGCATTACTCCAAAAGTACTTGAGGGATTTTCTACAAACTTAATACACTGACATAGCACATTGGTAGGAAGTGCAGTGTGTAAGAACAATAACTCTACCTTGCCTACTTTTAGAGTTATTCCCCTTTATCAGATTTACTTTAAAAGTTTTGTCCAGAGCATAACTCCAAAAGTACTTGAGGGATTTTCTTCAAACTTAATACACTGACATAGCACATTGGTAGGAAGTGCAGTGTGCAAGAACAATAACTCTACCTTGTCTACTTTTAGTCAAATAGAAAAATATCATGCCTATACTGATAATGAACATTAATATAATTTATTCTTTTTCCACTTACTTGAAAACTGTACTCAGCATGACCATAACTATACGGCTTTTTAAGGATTTCCTCTCACCAAGTAAAATGTACGAAAGTACAACCTTCAGGTAACTTTTTCCTGGCGGGGGGATTAACCATGTGTAACATGGCTCTTGTTGTACTTTAGAACACTGCAGCACTTTTGAATTCTATAGAACTATAGAGTTTTATAGTACTGTACACATACTAAAGAGTTATTGTAATGCTAGAACACTTCAATAATTATAGAAAATATATAGTACTGTGCAAAACTGCAGAAGTATACAGTACTGAGTGGAATTAGTTGTAATGTTGATCACTTGAAACTCATCTAGACCATATGAGCAGCTTAAGGCCAACTTGGCTTTGTTAAAAATTCTGTTTTTAGCTGCACTTCATCAAGTCATCCTTGTTTCAGATGGAAAAAACTATAGAAACTACAGTGCCTTTAGAGCTTTGTTTAATGAATATTGTTTTTAATGAAATAACATGGCACAGTGCTGACTGAACATCTGTATATAGTCTGTTATATTGACAAAGCACAGATAATAGTAGAGCATGCTGTCTTTTGAACAGCTCTTATTAGATGCAAACTTTTTTTATGCAGTCATCTCAGAATGAATAGGGTTCATCTACTGTCTAAGGCCTCCAGGTCAAAACTTCTTCAGGTTTCTCGCAGCAAAGCAGTTTTGAATGCATAGTCACTGTGACAATAACCTTTGACCCTGTGATTATTGGGTCTACCAATGTGTAATGTGTGTGATTATTGTGCTAACTGAGAATGAAGTCTCACTTTCATGGCTGTAAAGTCCCTTATTTTGGTACTTTAACTGTCTTCCACATTAAGGATTTTTTAGTTATAGTTGTTTCAAGTGCCCTTGTCGCCTAGAAGATGAGTGTAGCTTGTGTGACCAGCCACTTTCTTTCTTAACACTCCCAAAGATGTTTGCATTCTTTGTATTTCTTGCCTGAAATTTTGATGCAAAAACCAAGTTTGAATAGTCCTTGTCTCCTACCACATGTTATCTTCTTATTTTTGTTGAGATCAAATACATTGTAACTAGCGCTTGTGTCTGTCTGATCAAAGTAACTCAATTTCCATGAGTTTAAGTTAGGCAGGAAAAGACTTTTAGACTTTCTTTGAAAAGTTTCCTTTGAGTAAGATTGGGACTAGACTGGAAACCAATACTGCGGGAGTTTTCCAAGTTCCGTTACTATGCAAGTTACTTCAGGTTGGCTTGAATTCCAACTTCTGCTGGTATTACTGTAGTCAGTGCAAGAATTCTGTGTAGCCTGAAAAGTTATCTCTGTTTTTCCATTCTTATTTTATATGCTTAGGTTTCTTTGCTTCTTATGGAATGTTGGCAAATGCTCTGCAGATTTAATGTAAAAGCATGGAAGCTTTTAGAAATTTCGTTAACTTTTTACTTATCTTAGATGTTTTGTTACAAATTTCCCCAGATTTTGAAGAAAGAATTGTTCTGGATGAGAAAGAATGCTCATACACATGGCACACAGTCCACAACAGGAAACAGCAGTTTGGAAATGATATCATTTCACATAACATTTAACATTTGCATTTTATTTAATGCATTACCAGTGAAATCTGGCCTGCTTGTGTGGATGGAATGTGCGGCATATCTAATGTGTTCCAGAAAGGACTCTGGAATATGATTGGTCCAGAGACAACAAACAGAAAGACTCCCAGTCACTGGACTTGTGTATGGGCTGGGAGCAGATTGAAGTCTTAAAGTACTTGTTTATGAACAATATTCTTATAATCTTCAATTGAACTCTGGAGCAAGGACTGACTGCAAACCTACATTGTATATATTTATATATATTTCATATGAACAGTTAAAATGTTAGCTTGGGATTATCAAATTAACCAGACAGTCTCTTAGAATCTGTTAAATGGAACAGTATGACTGTTGTCCATATAATTCTGAATGTATGGGTGAAAATGAATCCATTTAATTAAGTCAACACATTTCTGTAGGAATTACTGATATTTTCCACATTTAGCTTTGAAAGCAAGGGATAAGGATAGAAAAACAGAAGCATTTTCAGTTTTACCCTGGTAAAGGCTTGAACTAAATTAAATAGAATTTAACCATGGAATTTATTTCAATTTGCCATGGATATTTTTGAGTTCCTGAAATGTTTTTCTAGTACAGACTTAAATTCATGGAAAATATAATGTAGAGATTGATAAAGTCAACTGACAGTTACAGTTTAGCCTACATAAGAGGTCACTTGTATAATGTATATAATGTGACCCTACCTGTTAAGGCCAGCGGCCAGCCTCAAACCAGATGGATGGAAATCCCAATATAATATCCTGTATATTGCATGACCCTGTCTAATGTGAGCAGCAGCTAGCTAATTACACAAAACTACACTTTAGTGACCACTGTCACAATGGCAAATATCCATTTGAATTACCTAATAAACCATTTTCAACAAACTTAAAAAAATAATAAGGATCCGATATTCTCAAACAAGTATTATCATTTCTGATTGTTTCTTTACCTCGTATTATTCTGAAATACTAAAACCTGGATATATTGGTCACCTGTCTATTTTAGTGACTTTCATTCCATCCATAAACAGATTAGACTCACAGTACAACGAGTATGATCTTTCAGGAAATGTGAAGATGACTTTGTTAGGAGACATCAACTTGATCACTATTTGCATAGTCAAACAACTGTTTTTGTTATGGCCCAAATGTCCTATGAAAACTACTCTTAGTTTCTTTTTTGTCCTTTATAGTTGGAATATGCATTTGTATTTGTAGTTTATCAAACAGATGTTTTAATGCACTACAAATATCAAGCTGTTTGCAGTCAAAAGTTTACGTAAGTTATTTCTTCTTACTGTACACTCCATTTCCTGTTCATAGCTCTTTTCCTTGCAGCCTTCATTAAATTTGCCAAGGACTTTGACAGCCATGATTTTCTATAGCAATTCATTTGTTTTCCTTGGTTTGAGTGGAAATTAATTACAATTGTTATTGAGTCTCTTGAATAGTTTTAATTGTTTTATTTTCTTGTTTCATTATTATGTCTCCCCCACCTCGGGGGGAGACATATTGTTTTTGCCCTGTCCGTCAGTCCGTCCGTCCGTCAGTCCGTCAGTCCGTCCGTCCATTCTTCGTTTCCGGACGATAACTAGAGTTCCTTTTGACCTACAGCTCTCAAACTTCATAGGATGAATGGTCTTATTGAGCAGATGATCCCTATTGTTTTTGGGGTCAGTAGTTCAAAGGTCAAGGTCACAGTGACCGTTGGTCAATTTCTCGTTTCCGGATGATAACTAGAGTTCCTTTTGACCTACAGCCCTCAAACTTCATAGGATGATTGGTCTTATAGAGCTGATGATCCCTATTGTTTTTGGGGTCAGTAGGTCAAAGGTCAAGGTCACACTGACCGTTGGTCAATTTCTCGTTTCCGGATGATAACTAGAGTTCCTTTAGACCTACAGACCTCAAACTTCATAGGATGATTGGTCTTATAGAGCAGATGATCCCTATTGTTTTTGGGGTCAGTAGGTCAAAGGTCAAGGTCACAGTGACCGTTGGTCAATTTCTCATTTCCGGATGATAACTAGAGTTCCTTTTGACCTACAACCCTCAAACTGGGGGAGTCCGTCAGTCCGTCCGTCCATTCTTCGTTTCCGGACGATAACTAGAGTTCCTTTTGACCTACAGCTCTCAAACTTCATAGGATGAATGGTCTTATTGAGCAGATGATCCCTATTGTTTTTGGGGTCAGTAGTTCAAAGGTCAAGGTCACAGTGACCGTTGGTCAATTTCTCGTTTCCGGATGATAACTAGAGTTCCTTTTGACCTACAGCCCTCAAACTTCATAGGATGATTGGTCTTATAGAGCTGATGATCCCTATTGTTTTTGGGGTCAGTAGGTCAAAGGTCAAGGTCATACTGACCGTTTGTCAATTTCTCGTTTCCGGATGATAACTAGAGTTCCTTTAGACCTACAGACCTCAAACTTCATAGGATGATTGGTCTTATTGAGCAGATGATCCCTATTGTTTTTGGGGTCAGTAGTTCAAAGGTCAAGGTCACAGTGACCGTTGGTCAATTTCTCGTTATAATTTGGGGTCACTAACTCAAAGGTCAAGGTCATAAGGGGGGAGACAAGTTTTTTTGTGAAAAACAATCTCTAGTTTCCCTATACCTTGCCATGCTCAACATCAATAGACCCTTTAAAATGCACTTTTTTAGATGTCTTTGTGGGACATGTGTTTAACATTGGAATATATAATAAAAAATAAAGAAATCTTGTCCTAGAGCTTAGGTATCTGGTGTGTAGCATTGTGTGATGGTCCTTGTTAAAAGCATGTTGTCCCTTGTGCCCCAGGAGTCAAATGTTTTAGACTTGTAAAGTACTTAAAACCTTGTTGTTTTATACCATAATGCTTGGAGCTTGGGGTCAAAATTTACCACATCCTGCGGGTCATTATTTTACATAGACTGGTATCCCTATAATTGCAAGGTCAAAGGCTTAGCAATATTGTATGTGGGATCACCCACCACTGTTTTTGTTTGCGGTTAGAGTCTGATTTGATCTACTGTCTGTTTCGAAGATACAGTGATGAATTTTGAACCATGTGCTTAGTTTTTCCAGTAGAGTTGAATGCTTACTTACGCTACCATCATGCTTGAACATTGCAATTAATTCCACAAAGGACTGTATGGTTCTGTAGTATTTCATAGCACAGCAGTATTGTCTGTGATCATTGAAGTGCTCTAGCGCAAAAATACTCTTCAGTATGTGTACAGTACTGTAGAACTCTATAGTACTGTTGTGTTTAAAAGCAATAGTGTTCTGTAGTGCTTTACACTGTAAAGATCTCTATAGTACTGTTGTGTTTAAAAGCAATAGAGTGTTCTATAGTGCTTTACGCTGTAAAGCGCTGCAGCACCAAATGTATTTTTTAAGTGTTATCTGTCTGAAAATGGCACAAATCACATCAGATGCCAAAGTAAAGCCTTGGCATAATTTATGAAAAACACTAAATCAGGGGATGTCAAAGCTATTCTTAACATAACTCAACTTTAAACTGTACACTAGAGTTATTATCTTATACATGTCCACATTGACTATTAATTTTGTGATAATAATACGTTCAAGATAAGAAAAGAGATACAATGGGTAAAACTACAATGCCATTAAACTATTAGTTCTTATACAGTTGAAGGCATGTTGTAATATTCTACAAGTGTAGTTTTCTATAGATTACTTAGCTGTATGCTATTGTTACTGAATGGTACTGTTACAGTGTATACTAATAAAAGTTCTGAACAGTCCTATAGCATTCATTAGTGCTGTGGTACTCTATGGTACTGTAGTATTGAGTAGTACTGTATCATTCTATAGTTTACAAGGACACATGAAAGATCAGCTCTATATAAACTAGATACTTCTTTCATTCATTAAAATGCTTGTATCAATATTAGCATAATAAATGATAAAAAATCGTTAGTCATTTAATAATTTTGAGTAATTCTTCATGATGAAACAATTTACTGCAGTAAGAAGTTTGCTGTTTATAGTTATTTGCACTTTGGTGCCTCGAGAACTGCCACGTAAAATGGCTGTTGACGATTTATTTATACAGTCCTGTCCCACTAGGATTTTACTATTTCTGTCCTCAGCCAATCATCATCATTTTGGAATTTCTTTTACCAATCAAAAAAAGCCAAGAAAGAAGATCCTAAAACATTATGCCGCTGCAAAGACAAAAATACAATTTTCACAGTTAAAAGAAATTTTTATGACACCATGTAACATTTTAAATGTTAAGAATGTCCACTGAACTGATGAAGAAAATATTATAGAAAATCTCATTTTAAATCTTACAAGAAATTGTTACGACACCATGTTTCATTTTATACGTTAAGAATGTCTGCTGCGCCAAGTGTCATTTTAAATATTAAGAATGTCTGAAATGTTGAAGAAAATGTTAAGGCTCTTATCATTTTCAATGTTAAGAGTGCTTAAATATTAAAGAAAATGTTACAGAACATCTCATTTTAAATGTTAAAAGAAATCGTTACAGAACTTGTTCATTTTAAATGTTAACAATATGTTGGCAGAAATGTGAAATAAATTGTAACGGAAAATCTGAAAAAAAGAACTTGTTCATTTTAAATGTTAACTAAATGTCTGCAGATCTGTTAAAGAAAATGTTATAGAAAATCTCATTTTAAATGTTAAAGGAAATTGTTACGAAATCACATTTAATATCACATTGTAAGAATGTCTGCTGTGCCATGTGTCATTTTAAATGTTTAGAATGGCTGCTGAATTGTTGAAGAAAATGTTAAGGTTTTGATTCTTTTCAATGTTACGAGTGCTTCAATATTATAGAAAATGTTACAGAACATCACATTTAAATGTTAAAAGAAATTGTTACAGAACAGGTTCATTTTAAATGTTTACAAAATGTCTGCAGAAATGTTAAAGAAAATGTTACAGAAAATCTTAAATAAATTGTTGCAAACTTGTTCATTTTCAATGCTAACTAAATGTCTGCAGAACTGTTAAAGTAAATGTTACACAAAATCTCATTTTAAATGTTAAAGGAAACTGTTACGACGCCTTGTTTCATTTTAAATGTTAAGAATGTCCGCTACGCGATGTGTCATTTTAAATGTTAAGAATGTTTGCTGAAGAAATGTTAAGGTTTTTGTTTGACACCACATTTCATTTTAACCATCAAGAATGTCCGCTGCACCATATGTCATTATAAATGTTAAGATCATCACTGAATTTTTGAAGAAAATGTCAAGGTTTTTGTCATTTTCAATGTTTAGAATGCTTAAATATTAAAGAAAATGTTACAGAACATCTCATTTTAAATGTTAAAAGAAATTATTACAGAACTTGTTCATTTTAAATGTTAACTAAATGTCTGCAGTAATATTGAAGAAAATGTTATGGAAAATCTAAAAACGTTAAGAATGTTCGCTACGCGATGTGTCATTTTAAATGTTAAGAATGTTTGCTGAATTGTTGAAAAAAAGTGTTAAGGTTTTTGTTATTTTCAATGTTAAGAGTGCTTAAATATTAAAGAAAATGTTACAGAACATCTCATTTTAAATGTTAAAAGAAATTATTACAGAACTTGTTCATTTTAAATGTCAACCAAATGTCTGCGGTAATGTTGAAGAAAATGTTATGGAATTGTTACAGAATTTGTTCATTTTAAATGTTAACTAAATGTCTGCAGATCTGTTAAATGAAATGTTACAGAAAATCTCATTTTAAATGTTAAAGGAAATTGTTATGACGCCTTGTTTCATTTTAAACGTTAAGAATGTTCGTTACGCGATGTATCATTTTAAATGTTAAGAATGTTTGCTGAATTGTTGAAAAAAGAGTTAAGGTTTTTGTTATTTTCAATGTTAAGAATGCTTAAATATTAAAGAAAATGTTACAGAACATCTCATTTTAAATGTTAAAAGAAATTATTACAGAACTTGTTCATTTTAAATGTTAACTAAATGTCTGCAGATCTGTTAAACGAAATGTTACAGAAAATTTCATTTTAAATGTTAAAGGAAATTGTTACGACCTTGTTTCATTTTAAACGTTAAGAATGTTCGCTACGCGATGTGTCATTTTAAATGTTAAGAATGTTTGCTGAATTGTTGAAAAAAATGTTAAAGTTTTTGTTATTTTCAATGTTAAGAGTGCTTAAATATTAAAGAAAATGTTACAGAACATCTCATTTTAAATGTTAAAAGAAATTATTACAGAACTTGTTCATTTTAAATGTCAACCAAATGTCTGCGGTAATGTTGAAGAAAATGTTATGGAATTGTTACAGAATTTGTTCATTTTAAATGTTAACTAAATGTCTGCAGATCTGTTAAATGAAATGTTACAGAAAATCTCATTTTAGATGTTAAAGGAAATTGTTATGACGCCTTGTTTCATTTTAAACGTTAAGAATGTTCGTTACGCGATGTATCATTTTAAATGTTAAGAATGTTTGCTGAATTGTTGAAAAAAGAGTTAAGGTTTTTGTTATTTTCAATGTTAAGAATGCTTAAATATTAAAGAAAATGTTACAGAACATCTCATTTTAAATGTTAAAAGAAATTATTACAGAACTTGTTCATTTTAAATGTTAACTAAATGTCTGCAGATCTGTTAAACGAAATGTTACAGAAAATTTCATTTTAAATGTTAAAGGAAATTGTTACGACCTTGTTTCATTTTAAACGTTAAGAATGTTCGCTACGCGATGTGTCATTTTAAATGTTAAGAATGTTTGCTGAATTGTTGAAAAAAATGTTAAAGTTTTTGTTATTTTCAATGTTAAGAGTGCTTAAATATTAAAGAAAATGTTACAGAACATCTCATTTTAAATGTTAAAAGAAATTATTACAGAACTTATTCATTTTAAATGTTAACCAAATGTCTGTGGTAATGTTGAAGAAAATGTTATGGAATTGTTACAGAATTTGTTCATTTTAAATGTTAACTAAATGTCTGCAGATCTGTTAAATGAAATGTTACAGAAAATCTCATTTTAAATGTTAAAGGAAATTGTTACGACGCCTTGTTTCATTTTAAAAGTTAAGAATGTTCGCTACGCGATGTGTCATTTTAAATGTTAGAATGTTTGCTGAATTGTTGAAAAAAATGTGAAGATTTTTGTTATTTTCAATGTTAAGAATGCTTAAATATTAAAGAAAATGTTACAGAACATCTCATTTTAAATGTTAAAAGAAATTATTACAGAAGTTATTCATTTTAAATGTTAACTAAGTGTCTGCAGTAATGTTGAAGAAAATGTTATGGAAAATCTAAAAAAAATTGTTACAGAACTTGTTCATTTTAAAAATTAACTAAATGTCTGCAGATCAGTTAAACGAAATGTTACAGAAATTTCATTTTAAATGTTAAAGGAAATTGTTACGACCTTGTTTCATTTTAAACGTTAAGAATGTTCGCTACGCGATGTGTCATTTTAAATGTTAAGAATGTTTGCTGAATTGTTGAAAAAAATGTTAAAGTTTTTATTTTCAATGTTAAGAGTGCTTAAATATTAAAGAAAATGTTACAGAACATCTCATTTTAAATGTTAAAAGAAATTATTACAGAACTTGTTCATTTTAAATCTTAACCAAATGTCTGCGGTAATGTTGAAGAAAATGTTATGGAATTGTTACAGAATTTGTTCATTTTAAATGTTAACTAAATGTCTGCAGATCTGTTAAATGAAATGTTACAGAAAATCTCATTTTAAATGTTAAAGGAAATTGTTACGACGCCTTGTTTCATTTTAAACGTTGAGAATGTTCAGCTACCCGATGTATCATTTTAAATGTTAAGAATGTTTGCTGAATTGTTGAAAAAAGAGTTAAGGTTTTTGTTATTTTCAATGTTAAGAATGCTTAAATATTAAAGAAAATGTTACAGAACATCTCATTTTAAATGTTAAAAGAAATTATTACAGAACTTGTTCATTTTAAATGTTAACCAAATGTCTGCAGTAATATTGAAGAAAATGTTTTGGAAAATCTAAAAAAAATTGTTACAGAACTTGTTCATTTTAAATGTTAACTAAATGTCTGCAGATCAGTTAAACGAAATGTTACAGAAATTTCATTTTAAATGTTAAAGGAAATTGTTACGACACGTCGTTTCATTTTAAATGTTAAGAATGTTTGCTGAATTGTTGAAAAAAATGTTAAGGTTTTCATTATTTTCAATGTTAAGAATACTTTGATATTAAAGTTAATGTTACAGAACATCTCATTTTAAATGTTAAAAGAAATTATTACAGAACTTGTTCATTTTAAATGTCAACTAAATGTCTGCAGATCAGTTAAACGAAATAATTGTTACGACCTTGTTTCATTCTAAATGTTAAGAATGTTCGCTATGCGATGTGTCATTTTAAATGTTAAGAATGTTTGCTGAATTGTTGAAAAAAATGTTAAAGTTTTTGTTATTTTCAATGTTAAGAGTGCTTAAATATTAAAGATAATGTTATAGAACATCTCATTTTAAATGTTAAAAGAAATTATTACAGAACTTGTTCAATTTAAATGTTAACCAAATGTCTGCGGTAATGTTGAAGAAAATGTTATGGAATTGTTACAGAATTTGTTCATTTTAAATGTTAACTAAATGTCTGCAGATCTGTTAAACGAAATGTTACAGAAAATCTCATTTTAAATGTTAAAGGAAATTGTTACGACGCCTTGTTTCATTTTAAAAGTTAAGAATGTTCGCTACGCGATGTGTCATTTTAAATGTTAAGAATGTTTGCTGAATTGTTGAAAAAAATGTGAAGATTTTTGTTATTTTCAATGTTAAGAATGCTTAAATATTAAAGAAAATGTTACAGAACATCTCATTTTAAATGTTAAAAGAAATTATTACAGAAGTTATTCATTTTAAATGTTAACTAAGTGTCTGCAGTAATGTTGAAGAAAATGTTATGGAAAATCTAAAAAAAATTGTTACAGAACTTGTTCATTTTAAAAATTAACTAAATGTCTGCAGATCAGTTAAACGAAATGTTACAGAAATTTCATTTTAAATGTTAAAGGAAATTGTTACGACCTTGTTTCATTTTAAACGTTAAGAATGTTCGCTACGCAATGTGTCATTTTAAATGTTAAGAATGTTTGCTGAATTGTTGAAAAAAAATGTTAAAGTTTTTGTTATTTTCAATGTTAAGAGTGCTTAAATATTAAAGAAAATGTTACAGAACATCTCATTTTAAATGTTAAAAGAAATTATTACAGAACTTGTTCATTTTAAATCTTAACCAAATGTCTGCGGTAATGTCGAAGAAAATGTTATGGAATTGTTACAGAATTTGTTCATTTTAAATGTTAACTAAATGTCTGCAGATCTGTTAAATGAAATGTTACAGAAAATCTCATTTTAAATGTTAAAGGAAATTGTTACGACGCCTTGTTTCATTTTAAACGTTGAGAATGTTCACTACCCGATGTATCATTTTAAATGTTAAGAATGTTTGCTGAATTGTTGAAAAAAGAGTTAAGGTTTTTGTTATTTTCAATGTTAAGAATGCTTAAATATTAAAGAAAATGTTACAGAACATCTCATTTTAAATGTTAAAAGAAATTATTACAGAACTTGTTCATTTTAAATGTTAACCAAATGTCTGCAGTAATATTGAAGAAAATGTTTTGGAAAATCTAAAAAAAATTGTTACAGAACTTGTTCATTTTAAATGTTAACTAAATGTCTGCAGATCAGTTAAACGAAATGTTACAGAAATTTCATTTTAAATGTTAAAGGAAATTGTTACGACACGTCGTTTCATTTTAAATGTTAAGAATGTTTGCTGAATTGTTGAAAAAAATGTTAAGGTTTTCGTTATTTTCAATGTTAAGAATACTTTAATATTAAAGTTAATGTTACAGAACATCTCATTTTAAATGTTAAAAGAAATTATTACAGAACTTGTTCATTTTAAATGTCAACTAAATGTCTGCAGATCAGTTAAACGAAATAATTGTTGAAAAAAATGTGAAGATTTTTGTTATTTTCAATGTTAAGAATGCTTAAATATTAAAGAAAATGTTACAGAACATCTCATTTTAAATGTTAAAAGAAATTATTACAGAAGTTATTCATTTTAAATGTTAACTAAGTGTCTGCAGTAATGTTGAAGAAAATGTTATGGAAAATCTAAAAAAAATTGTTACAGAACTTGTTCATTTTAAAAATTAACTAAATGTCTGCAGATCAGTTAAACCAAATGTTACAGAAATTTCATTTTAAATGTTAAAGGAAATTGTTACGACCTTGTTTCATTTTAAACGTTACGAATGTTCGCTACGCGATGTGTCATTTTAAATGTTAAGAATGTTTGCTGAATTGTTGAAAAAAATGTTAAAGTTTTTATTTTCAATGTTAAGAGTGCTTAAATATTAAAGAAAATGTTACAGAACATCTCATTTTAAATGTTAAAAGAAATTATTACAGAACTTGTTCATTTTAAATCTTAACCAAATGTCTGCGGTAATGTCGAAGAAAATGTTATGGAATTGTTACAGAATTTGTTCATTTTAAATGTTAACTAAATGTCTGCAGATCTGTTAAATGAAATGTTACAGAAAATCTCATTTTAAATGTTAAAGGAAATTGTTACGACGCCTTGTTTCATTTTAAACGTTGAGAATGTTCGCTACCCAATGTATCATTTTAAATGTTAAGAATGTTTGCTGAATTGTTGAAAAAAGAGTTAAGGTTTTTGTTATTTTCAATGTTAAGAATGCTTAAATATTAAAGAAAATGTTACAGAACATCTCATTTTAAATGTTAAAAGAAATTATTACAGAACTTGTTCATTTTAAATGTTAACCAAATGTCTGCAGTAATATTGAAGAAAATGTTTTGGAAAATCTAAAAAAAATTGTTACAGAACTTGTTCATTTTAAATGTTAACTAAATGTCTGCAGATCAGTTAAACGAAATGTTACAGAAATTTCATTTTAAATGTTAAAGGAAATTGTTACGACACCTCGTTTCATTTTAAATGTTAAGAATGTTTGCTGAATTGTTGAAAAAAATGTTAAGGTTTTCATTATTTTCAATGTTAAGAATACTTTAATATTAAAGTTAATGTTACAGAACATCTCATTTTAAATGTTAAAAGAAATTATTACAGAACTTGTTCATTTTAAATGTCAACTAAATGTCTGCAGATCAGTTAAACGAAATAATTGTTACGACCTTGTTTCATTTTAAAAGTTAAGAATGTTCGCTACGCGATGTGTCATTTTAAATGTTAAGAATGTTTGCTGAATTGTTGAAAAAAATGTTAAAGTTTTTGTTATTTTCAATGTTAAGAGTGCTTAAATATTAAAGATAATGTTATAGAACATCTCATTTTAAATGTTAAAAGAAATTATTACAGAACTTGTTCAATTTAAATGTTAACCAAATGTCTGCGGTAATGTTGAAGAAAATGTTATGGAATTGTTACAGAATTTGTTCATTTTAAATGTTAACTAAATGTCTGCAGATCTGTTAAACGAAATGTTACAGAAAATCTCATTTTAAATGTTAAAGGAAATTGTTACGACGCCTTGTTTCATTTTAAAAGTTAAGAATGTTCGCTACGCGATGTGTCATTTTAAATGTTAAGAATGTTTGCTGAATTGTTGAAAAAAATGTGAAGATTTTTGTTATTTTCAATGTTAAGAGTGCTTAAATATTAAAGAAAATGTTACAGAACATCTCATTTTAAATGTTAAAAGAAATTATTACAGAAGTTATTCATTTTAAATGTTAACTAAGTGTCTGCAGTAATGTTGAAGAAAATGTTATGGAAAATCTAAAAAAAATTGTTACAGAACTTGTTCATTTTAAAAATTAACTAAATGTCTGCAGATCAGTTAAACCAAATGTTACAGAAATTTCATTTTAAATGTTAAAGGAAATTGTTACGACCTTGTTTCATTTTAAACGTTAAGAATGTTCGCTACGCAATGTGTCATTTTAAATGTTAAGAATGTTTGCTGAATTGTTGAAAAAAATGTTAAAGTTTTTATTTTCAATGTTAAGAGTGCTTAAATATTAAAGAAAATGTTACAGAACATCTCATTTTAAATGTTAAAAGAAATTATTACAGAACTTGTTCATTTTAAATCTTAACCAAATGTCTGCGGTAATGTCGAAGAAAATGTTATGGAATTGTTACAGAATTTGTTCATTTTAAATGTTAACTAAATGTCTGCAGATCTGTTAAATGAAATGTTACAGAAAATCTCATTTTAAATGTTAAAGGAAATTGTTACGACGCCTTGTTTCATTTTAAACGTTGAGAATGTTCGCTACCCGATGTATCATTTTAAATGTTAAGAATGTTTGCTGAATTGTTGAAAAAAGAGTTAAGGTTTTTGTTATTTTCAATGTTAAGAATGCTTAAATATTAAAGAAAATGTTACAGAACATCTCATTTTAAATGTTAAAAGAAATTATTACAGAACTTGTTCATTTTAAATGTTAACCAAATGTCTGCAGTAATATTGAAGAAAATGTTTTGGAAAATCTAAAAAAAATTGTTACAGAACTTGTTCATTTTAAATGTTAACTAAATGTCTGCAGATCAGTTAAACGAAATGTTACAGAAATTTCATTTTAAATGTTAAAGGAAATTGTTACGACACGTCGTTTCATTTTAAATGTTAAGAATGTTTGCTGAATTGTTGAAAAAAATGTTAAGGTTTTCGTTATTTTCAATGTTAAGAATACTTTAATATTAAAGTTAATGTTACAGAACATCTCATTTTAAATGTTAAAAGAAATTATTACAGAACTTGTTCATTTTAAATGTCAACTAAATGTCTGCAGATCAGTTAAACGAAATAATTGTTACGACCTTGTTTCATTTTAAATGTTAAGAATGTTCGCTACGCGATGTGTCATTTTAACAGAAGTTATTCATTTTAAATGTTAACTAAGTGTCTGCAGTAATGTTGAAGAAAATGTTATGGAAAATCTAAAAAAAATTTTAAATGTTAAAGGAAATTGTTACGACCTTGTTTCATTTTAAACGTTAAGAATGTTCGCTACGCGATGTGTCATTTTAAATGTTAAGAATGTTTGCTGAATTGTTGAAAAAAATGTTAAAGTTTTTATTTTCAATGTTAAGAGTGCTTAAATATTAAAGAAAATGTTACAGAACATCTCATTTTAAATGTTAACCAAATGTCTGCGGTAATGTTGAAGAAAATGTTATGGAATTGTTACAGAATTTGTTCATTTTAAATGTTAACTAAATGTCTGCAGATCTGTTAAATGAAATGTTACAGAAAATCTCATTTTAAATGTTAAAGGAAATTGTTACGACACCTTGTTTCATTTTAAACGTTAAGAATGTTCGCTACGCGATGTGTCATTTTAAATGTTAAGAATGTTTGCTGAATTGTTGAAAAAAATGTTAAAGTTTTTGTTATTTTCAATGTTAAGAGTGCTTAAATAATAAAGAAAATGTTACAGAACATCTCATTTTAAATGTTAAAAGAAATTATTACAGAACTTGTTCATTTTAAATGTTAACCAAATGTCTGCGGTAATGTTGAAGAAAATGTTATGGAATTGTTACAGAATTTGTTCATTTTAAATGTTAACTAAATGTCTGCAGATCTGTTAAATGAAATGTTACAGAAAATCTCATTTTAAATGTTAAAGGAAATTGTTACGACGCCTTGTTTCATTTTAAACGTTAAGAATGTTCGCTACGCGATGTGTCATTTTAAATGTTAAGAATGTTTGCTGAATTGTTGAAAAAAATGTTAAAGTTTTTATTTTCAATGTTAAGAGTGCTTA
>JAFMSR010000005.1:15751405-15913005 GCA_022818135.1 Saxidomus purpurata
AAGAAACAATAAAAGACCTGCAGAAAATATTTTTTAATTTTCTTTGGAATGATGGCCCAGATAACATTAAAAGGGAAGTAATAACACAAGATTTTGAAAATGGAGGACTTAGGGTAACTGATATAGAAAATTTTAATATAGCTTTGAAGTTGACTTGGCTAAGAAGGTATGCTAAGAGAGATTCAAAATATTTTGAACTAGTGAAAGAACTTTGTCCTTTTATCACCAAATTTGGAAAATATGGAAATGAATTCTTAAAACAAAAAACAAATTTGATTCAAAATGATTTTTGGAGAGATACTTGGAAGGGTGTTATAACCCTTATTGAAAGGAAAAAGATCTCTACTTGGCATGAGTTCTAAATTTAAAATTGGTGGAAAAGCTTTTGCAGATCACTCCATTTTAGATAAAGGTGTATTCCTGGTTAATGACTTTATGAAAACTAATGGAAATTTCTACTCCTTTCCAGAATTTCAGGAAATACATAATGCAAGAACTAATTTTTGCAATACAATAATATAATATTCGCTTTGCGTAAATACTTAGATAACCTTCATATACCTCACAGAGGGATAAATGAACCTAAACCCTTACAACCGTTACCCATTGAAATAATAAATTCTGGACATAAAGGATGCAGGAAAATTTATGATACCTTAAATAGTAAAAGTTCCCAGCCTACATCACAGCATAAATGGTCAAAAGTCCTTAACATACCATATAACAATTGGAAAAATATATATAAATTACCTTTTAGGTGTACTAAAGATACAAAACTACAGTAGTTTCAGTTCAGAATAAACCATAGAATCTTGGGGACAAATAGTCTCTTACAGAAAATGGGTATGGCAAATAGTAATTTATGTACCTTCTGTAATCAAGAAATAGAATCCATTGTACATTTATTCTGGGAATGTGACATCATAAAAGATTTCTGGACAAATGTTCAGGTATGGATTAATAGAAGATGTAATGAAAGTATTGTAGATTTTTCAGGCACCAATATTCTGTTTGGTAATGTATCATTCCAGCCAACTTTGAATACCATAGTTATGACTGCAAAGTTGTATGTATATCATTGCAAGTTAAATTCAAATCTGCCAGTATTGAGTGTTCTAAAAAAGAAAATTTCTTTACTGTTCCACGCTGAAAAAATAAATGCAATAAAGTCATTTACTATTGATAAGTTGAATAAAATGTAAAGACCATTTGCAGTGCTTGCCAACACAAATTTGTAAAGATGTTGAGTGAAATTATTTTTAAGTAGATCCACTTGTCTCAAACTTATAACACCTTATCCCCCCACCATATCCATAGGTGCATTTTTCCACCCGGATTGCTTTGATCTTTTGATATTTTCCCCTTTACTTTTCTAACAAAATAACTCCCAAGTCTAAGTATTATAGATATAACCATTAGTACTGCAGTATTATTGATACATATAGGTTTTAAGGGAGGTAACTCAATCAAATTTATTGCATCTAGTTTAGAGCAGTTGTCTTTCTTAGATCTGTACCACAGTTAAAATCGTGGTATATCACCTTTTGTATATGTTATAATGTGTTCACATAAATCCAGTATGTAACTGACATAGTATCCTAAATGAACTGTAAGTCTTTTGCTAAAAAAGTACCATTATCGAGTAAATACCTCCCTGTAAGTGTAATATACTATGAGTACCTTCATATTGTACTATGCTAATGTGTTTAAAACCATGTATGAATGTAAGATGAGAACTAAAATAAATTATAAAAAAAAATGAATAGCATACAGTGTAGATCATGATCAGGCAGCAGAATAATGAATAGCTTACAGTGCAGATCATGATCAGACAGCAGAATAATGAATAGCATACAGTGCAGATCATGATCAGGCAGCAAAATAATGAATAGCACACAGTGCAGATCATGATAACATGGCAAAATAATCAATAGCTAACAGTGCAGATCATACCCAGACAACAAAATAATTAAAAGCATACAGTGCAGACCATGATCAGACAGCAAAATAATCAATAGCTAACAGTGCAGATCATGAGCAGACAGCAACATATGAATAGCGAATAGTGCAGACCATGATCAGGCAGCAAAATAATTAACAGTGCAGATCGTGATCAGACAGCAAAATAGTGAATAGCTGATGATAGTGCATAGCATGACCAGACAGCATAAAATGAATAGTGAACAGTGCAGATCATGATCAGACAGCAAAATAGTGAATAGCTGATGATAGTGCAGATCATGACCAGACAGCAAAATAATGAGGCCAAGAGTTTAGATATTTAGCATTTGGCATGACTCTCTACCAAGATTGTTCAAATCATGACCACAGGGTCCAAATAAACCCTGCCCAGGGGTCTCTTGATTTTACATAGGCTTATTAAAAGGAAAATCATGAGCCAAAGGTAAAAATTGACTCTTTTCTGCTATTAAAAACCATATATAGCCAATGGTAGACAGGTGAGTGGTATAGGGCCATCATGGCCCTCTTGTTACATCAAAACAAGCCATCTATGGTAGTTCAATACTGTACTGTACAGTGTTACTATAACGTAATAAGTCAGTATTGAAAAAATATTATAACACACAGTAGTACTTCAGGCTATTGGTGTGCAAAGTGATCATGATCTGCACTCATTGCAAAGACAGACTGACCTGTGGTCAGTAGGGTAAAGTATAATTCGAGCACTGAGTTGTGAATGTACACTTAGCAAAATTAACACGTTGGGTACCAGTAGAGTTTAGATGTTTGGATTGACATTTTGAGTAGTGGCCCTCTTGAACATTATTAAGATTGTGCTCTTGTGGTCAAAAGCAGTCCTGCTCAGGGGTCTAGGGTCATTACTTTGACTAATACAAGGTAAACTTTAAAAAATACATGGACAAGAGGTTAGTTAATTACTTTGTAGCATTGTCTAGTTGACTTCTACAAATGTTCCTCAAATCAAGCTCCAAGGTTACTTGTATGTATAATTATAGAGTTACAGGACCGTTTTTTCTTAAATCTTTGATATTATGTGAATATTAGTAAAATTGTGAATGTACAATTATGTATGACAGCCTAGAGGTAAACTGAATATAATAGTTGATCTGTTTATTCTTGATATATGAGGATTAAAAGGACAAGTGAGATGTATTCTCAAGTAATTGTTGCACATGTTTACTGTTAAAGTAATCTTCAAAGTTTCTAACAGAGTCAAGAGGTGAAGACTGAATTGTACAAATTTAAATTCTTTATGCAAAAATAGAGTAAGAGAAGATGTCAGAAGACTGAATTGTACAAATTAAAATTCTTTGTGCAGACATACAGAGTGAGAGAACATGTCAGAAGACTTGATTTACCTGTTGGAGCTGAACACCAAATTTTTTTTAATGTGGAGCAAAGGAACAAGGTTAATATGCACTTTATTTATAAATGTTTTAGGATTAATGTCGCACTCAGACATCAGTTCTGTAAAGGGTTGGGGGAACTTCAGTCCTATTTTATTTTAAATTTGGTTAAAGTGTTGCATGCATTACATTTAAACTATGAAGGGATCCATGTGTTGGAAAAAGTTCAGTGCATTACCAGAGAATTGTGATCTTCTCGATCTTCATTTTTATTGAATACGATGATACATCTTACCAACATTATTTCACTGCGCTTGCGTCAAGTGTTGGACTATCTATTCACTTTTTCTGATTTCATTAATAAACGTATTCACTGGATTCAAACCCTTGCAGAATAAAATAAGATGACCCTGTTTCCTCCTTCCATTTAAAGAATCTAGTTTTAACTTTTCTAAAATTTCAGTTGTGCTTGCTGGATCGAAGTTGTAATTTGAAGAAATGAATCTTGCTGAGCATTTCTGTACTGCTTCTAATTTGTCTTTTAAATATAACTGGTGGGGATCCCATACTGAGCATGTATATTCTAAAGCTGGTCTGATGAGTCCCTTGTAGTTTAACTTCTTGTGAACATTCATGTAGATTTCTCCTTAATAAACCAAGAGTTCTATACGTTTTATTTCAAAAATGTATGTCAGATAATTTGTAATAATCCTGAAGTTGCTGTCATTAGATGCCGCTGAGTATTTGGAATGCAAAATAAAATTGTTCCATGGACGCAAGACTATGAATTGCCTTGTCAAAAGTTAAAGTTAAACTCATATTTTTTCTACATTTGAGGCCTCTGGGGCATGAAATTTGATTAATGCAAAAACTTCAAGAAGAGATATGTAATTCAAATATGTAAATTCTGTTCATTCAGTCTGTTATGTGACTATAATTTCATTTTTTGGCTAAAAGAACAACGGAGAGAGCAACAGTATAGCCACATAAGTATTACTTCTTGAGAATGTTGTTGGTCTGTCTAGTGCCATAACAAAGGAACCAATGGATATATATAACCAAATTTGTATTCTGTAACAACAGAAATTTATACAGAAATGAGGCCCTTAAAGTACCAGGGCTAGCTCTGGCATTAGCCAATGCCAATATTGGCTACAAAAATGTTCAGTTGGCTCAAAAGAAATTGAATTGGCTACAACTTTTAAAGAAAGAATATATTTTATCAGCTATGCAAACAACACCACACTGAAAAATGGCTAAAAGCAAAAACTGGCATGTGCTAGCCCTGAAGTACCTACCCAGTATTTTCATAAATGCAAGACACGATAGCTTTCGTGCACTGATTTCATAGCTAAAAGTAATCTGGCAGATATTGAAAGGGTCTGTATTAAGATAAAGAAGGAAGAAGGCAAGAGGTGCATTATAAGTGACGTCTGGTATATAATCATAAATTATGTATAGTTTTTTTGTTTTTTTTTATGCCCCCAAAGGGAGGCATATTAAAATCGCACCGCCCGTCTGTCTGTCCGTCTGTGCGTCCCCACTTACAAATTTGTGTCCAGACTGTACCTCTCATGCATTGAAGGATTTTAAAACAACTTGGCACAAATGTCTAGCACATCAAGACGACATGTCGCGTGCAAGACCCACGTCCCTGCCTCAAAGGTCAAGGTCACACTTGAGGTAATGGAATCCTGTATATAAGCACACATTCGTGTCCAGACTGTAACTTTGTCATGCATTGAAGGATTATAAAATGACTTGGCACAAATGTCAAGCACATCAAGGCGACGTGTCATGTGCAAGACCCACGTCCCTACCTCAAAGGTCAAGGTCACACTTGGAGTTTGGAGGTAATGGAATCCTGTATATATGCATACATTCATGTCCGGATTATAACTTTGTCATGCATTGATTGATTTAAAAATAGCTTGGCACAAATGTCTAGCACATCAAGCCGATGTGTTGTATGGATTTTAAAATTACATACCACAATTGTTGAGCACATGGAGAGCACAAAGACTGTGAGACACCTCTTATGGGGGCATTTGCAGGGTTCTCTGTAGGATTTTGAAAGTAGGAGTCCAGGACTCCCTATGTCAAAAAAAATAGGAGTCCCATCTGAAAATGTTTGGAGTCCCATGTTTTTTAAGTAACAGCGCTGACCCAAACCGAAGATTGGCTTCTACATGAATGTATTACAGTATTGCAATTGTATGATTACCTGGGATAACACAAGGAAACAAAAGTGTGTTTTTTTTTTCAACTGTATTCTTTTGAAATATGAAAATATGCAAAATATATAACAAGCTTCAAGCAATGCCAGTGTATCAGAGTCGAAATATTGATATTTTTATAGCAAAATGAAAGTGCTTATTTAGTAATCTGATTCATTACTCTTATGTTTAAATTTAATAAGCACTCGTGTGTTTTGACTCTTTACACCACAAACAGATCGCTATACTATCATTATGAGTCACTTTTTCAATCCAAGGAAATGTCCCATACCAAGAATCATTCCATACATTTCTATCTTTTTTCATCGAACTTTCAGAATCGTCGGTCGGACATTTCCTTTACGCCCACTTTGTCCAAAGTTATTTTATCTAGTCTAAGAGTCGACTGAAAGACCGACGATTTTACAAACTGATATTTATAGATGTCTGTCTTTACGCGGCCGTCGTATTGGCGCACCATTAGTTGGGCTAGTCTAAGAGGTATTTTGAAACTGTTTAAACACTAATCGTATATATCTCAAAATGTTTTCATTGTTAAAATGATATTAAAAATTGAGCAATGATCATGTCTTTTTAATTTGTAATGTTTCCAAAAAACAAAGGTTATCAATGTGCAAACACGCTAATTTTCGGTCACTCGTCTGCAAACACGCGTCTAACTTGAACATGATTTAATCCAGTTATCACAATTAAAGTATTCGGCCTTTCCTTTACAAGGCATAAAAATGATGTTAATTCAATATATACAATGCCGCATGTCTACATAAACACAATTACACACGACACCTGTCAATCAAGTATTGGAAAACACCACGCGTGTTTATTGGTTTACGCGCGAAGCAGGTACACAGATATACCTTTCATCAGCTGTTAAAGCGTGTCTTGTATATTGTCATGAAACAGGGGCACGCTTTTCACGGAAATTGTATGCGTCCCGTGGAATCATTGACGGATTTTTTTAGCGTCCTTTTGGGAAAAGTATGTGTACAAATACGCGGATTTAAGCGTTTCCGAGAGCCCTGATTTGTCACTTGTGAGGGACAGCTCTTGTTTAATTATTTATTCATTGCACTGTTTAAGATATGTTTATCATTTATTCATGGCAGATTCAAGCTGTGCTGAATATATTTAATAAAACATACTTGTCTCTCCATGAACTTTTGCACTGATACTTCTTTCGTTTTGTGAGCAGCGCATAGGCAACTTGGGGTATTGATCACTTCTAGCAATAGCTCTAGGATGATTCCCCCCTCCCCCCCCACCCCCTGCCCGTAGTATATTTGTTTTTCAGAATTGTGCTGTTATTTTTGAAACACATGGTTTAGGGAGAACCTATGGATGCTATTATCTACTCTTTATTTCTATTTTCAGGTTAAACGGGCATTCTGGTAATTACATACTACTTGTGAGATGCAAAGTACAGAGTGGCAGTATGCTAGGTTTATCTGTCTGAGAATTGGCTCTTTCCATTGATGAAGACTTGATCATGTTGACATCAATACAGCCACAGAGAACATGTACACTGTAGAATGTTTCAGGTAATGTGTAGTTGTGGTTAATTTGACAATGAAAACAAATACAGATTAAATAACATTGAATAACCGTAGTTTGCATACATTAATTGTTTGCAGTTGTGTGTCTTCTATGTAACAATTGTATTGCTATATATATAAATAAATAAATAAATAAATAAATAAATAAATAAATAAATAAGTAGGTAGGTAGGTAGGTAGGTAGATAGATAGATAGGTAGATAAGTAATATTAATAGATTTAGTAATTAAAAACAGTAAAAATAAATAAATTTAAATTAATTAAATTTAAATTAAGGCTTTAAGATAATAAATAAAAACTAATATCAATGAATAATTAATAATAAAAATAAATTAATTGATTAATTGATGATTTAATCCATTAATTAATTAGATTAAAATTAAGGTTTTAAGATATTAGCAATAAATAAAAACTAAAATCTAATATTACTGGAAAAAAAGGCACTACAATTTTTACATAGAAAATGCACACCTGAAACGGTTTCATCAGAAGATCAAGTTGCGTTAAAGATTGCTTTGATGGTAAAGGTTATAACTAGGGCTCAAAATGTGATAAAGGGTTATTATACCAGTATTTCATGTATTACTCTTTCCGCTTGTTTTTATAATTGTTGAAAATACTTCAACTACACATTTAAGTCTGTCTGTGTATGGTGGTCCCAGGTAGGCAGTGTTTGCTTTTGTCTGCTTTTTGGGTTCATGGACAAAACATTTCAGGCAATTCTTTGTTGGGGCCCTAAGCCTAGTTCTCATGGGTTGGTCTGGCAAGAACTGCTACCTGTACTTGAACATTTAGTTTTATTGTTTCTGTTAGTCTGTTTCAAGCTGGGGTATACGCAGCAGGCTTTCAAGTTCAGTCAAAGTCAAGTAGCCAGTAACCAATGCCTTGCAAGGAAGTGGTTAAGGTAATAGAGGTAAAAGTGTTAGAAATTCAAGGTTTTATGATGCCATAGCAGTCTTTATATTATTGAGTTTCTTAAAATTGCTGTTAAGACTTATCATTTTGACCATAAGACAGTAGGTTAATTTAAGAACTGATTAAACCTCTCATTTCTCATAGGGTAGTAGGGTGATTTTAAGGATTGTTTAGGCAACTCATTTCGACAATAATTTTTCATAAGGTTCATTTTAGGGACTGTTCTGATAATTTTTTTTATAAAAGCTTCTTGTTGGTTTTAAGATTCATAGTAAGAGCAAGTCATTTTTTACATAACCAGTAATGGCTTTTGTGTACATGAGCCTTAATTGGCGTTTGGTTTCTCATCATTGAAAATTATTCATCTTCAACTTTGTTAAACAACAAAATTTGAATACGTTAATATTTCATTTTTGCCTTTTTATTCAAATGTTAGAAAGTCTAAAACTAGCAAGCTTTTAGGGTTAGGCACAAGTTAAGTGCCTTAGAGAAAGAAAGCTAGTGGTTATCATCTTACCAAACTGTGTGCACAAAAATAATGTGATGGATTTTAGGTCAGTCAGTGTGCAAATGTTTTGATCTTTTGTAAATTTTTAAAAATAATATAGAGATATTTGTAGGTCTGTAATCTCGATCCTTGCTTGAACTAATTTTTTTTTGTCATGCCCTGAAAACTCCATCTGAATGTGCTTTATGGTAAGTCTGTCTTCAAGTTGGCTATGCCAAGCAGGCTTCCTAGGTTAGGCACAAATTTAATATCTTGGTAACAGGTTTTAAACTGAGATATACCCAGTAGGCTGTCCAGTATAGTCATTTTCCAGTATCTTAGTGCTTTGAAGAGAGAAAGCAAGTGGTTGAGATTATATATATAATAATCAAATGGCAAGATAATTTAACTGTTCCAGAAATTAAAGCATTTATGCCATTTGAATACTCCTGTTAGGACCATTTTAGGCAAATCATTTTTAACAAAAACTTCACATTAACCAGTAGGATCATTTAGAGGACTGTTTCGGCCAATCATTTTTGACAAAAATTTCTGTCAAGACAAAACCTTTGTTAAGATAAATTTCCTTTAAGTACCATTTTGGCCAATCAGTTTGGACAAAAATTTCTGTTAAGCTGCAAGTTTGTTTCATTATAAGGACTGACCTAAAATTGATTAACAAAGTGTTTTCATAAAAAAGGATATAATAAGTGCTTTGAAGGAGTTATATTGTCTAAAAAGATGTTTAAAATTAAGCATCTTATGTAAGTGTACTTAGAACAGTTCCCATTACTTCAATATCAGTTCAGAATTTTATGTATTTCGTTTGTACAGTATAGTCAGTAACTAGGTCTTAACAGTATTTTGTTCATTTTAAGGGACTGTTCTGACCTATTGTTTTTGACAAAGAGTTCATAATAAGGCTAAGTCATTTTATACAAAAAGATACTGTAAGAAATATATACTTCATTTTAAGGACATTTTCAAGAAAAACATACTATGTAACCAGTAATGGCTTTTGTGTACATGAGCCTTAATTGGCGTTTGGTTTCTCATCATTGAAAATTATTCATCTTCATCTTTGTTAAACAACAAAATTTGAGTATTTTAATTGGTGTTTGGTTTCTCATCATTGAAAATTATTCATCTTCAACTTTGTTAAACAACAAAATTTGAGTATTTTAATATTTCATTTGTGCCTTTTTGTTCAAATGTTAGAAAGTCTAAAACTAGCAAGCTTTTAGGGTTAGGCACAAGTTAAGTGCCTTAGAGAAAGAAAGCTAGTGGTTATCATCTTATCAAACTGTGTGCACAAAAAATAATGTGATGGTTTTTAGGTCAGTCAGTGTGCAAATGTTTTGATCTTTTGTAAATTTTTAAAAATAATATAGAGATATTTGTAGGTCTGTAATCTCGATCCTTGCTTGAACTAATTTTTTTTTGTCATGCCCTGAAAACTCCATCTGAATGTGCTTTATGGTAAGTCTGTCTTCAAGTTGGCTATGCCAAGCAGGCTTCCTAGGTTAGGCACAAATTTAATATCTTGGTAACAGGTTTTAAACTGAGATATACCCAGTAGGCTGTCCAGTATAGTCATTTTCCAGTATCTTAGTGCTTTGAAGAGAGAAAGCAAGTGGTTGAGATTATATATATAATAATCAAATGGCAAGATAATTTAACTGTTCCAGAAATTAAAGCATTTATGCCATTTGAATACTCCTGTTAGGACCATTTTAGGCAAATCATTTTTAACAAAAACTTCACATTAACCAGTAGGATCATTTAGAGGACTGTTTTGGCCAATCATTTTTGACAAAAATTTCTGTCAAGACAAAACCTTTGTTAAGATAAATTTCCTTTAAGTACCATTTTGGCCAATCATTTTGGACAAAAATTTCTGTTAAGCTGCAAGTTTGTTTCATTATAAGGACTGACCTAAAATTGATTAACAAAGTGTTTTCATAAAAAAGGATATAATAAGTGCTTTGAAGGAGTTATATTGTCTAAAAAGATGTTTAAAAGTAAGCATCTTATGTAAGTGTACTTAGAACAGTTCCCATTACTTCAATATCAGTTCAGAATTTTATGTATTTCGTTTGTACAGTATAGTCAGTAACTAGGTCTTAACAGTATTTTGTTCATTTTAAGGGACTGTTCTGACCTATTGTTTTTGACAAAGAGTTCATAATAAGGCTAAGTCATTTTATACAAAAAGATACTGTAAGAAATATATACTTCATTTTAAGGACATTTTCAAGAAAAACATACTATGTAACCAGTAATGGCTTTTGTGTACATGAGCCTTAATTGGCGTTTGGTTTCTCATCATTGAAAATTATTCATCTTCATCTTTGTTAAACAACAAAATTTGAGTATTTTAATTGGTGTTTGGTTTCTCATCATTGAAAATTATTCATCTTCAACTTTGTTAAACAACAAAATTTGAGTATTTTAATATTTCATTTGTGCCTTTTTGTTCAAATGTTAGAAAGTCTAAAACTAGCAAGCTTTTAGGGTTAGGCACAAGTTAAGTGCCTTAGAGAAAGAAAGCTAGTGGTTATCATCTTATCAAACTGTGTGCACAAAAAATAATGTGATGGTTTTTAGGTCAGTCAGTGTGCAAATGTTTTGATCTTTTGTAAATTTTTAAAAATAATATAGAGATATTTGTAGGTCTGTAATCTCGATCCTTGCTTGAACTAATTTTTTTTTGTCATGCCCTGAAAACTCCATCTGAATGTGCTTTATGGTAAGTCTGTCTTCAAGTTGGCTATGCCAAGCAGGCTTCCTAGGTTAGGCACAAATTTAATATCTTGGTAACAGGTTTTAAACTGAGATATACCCAGTAGGCTGTCCAGTATAGTCATTTTCCAGTATCTTAGTGCTTTGAAGAGAGAAAGCAAGTGGTTGAGATTATATATTTATATAATAGTCAAATGGCAAGATAATTTAACTGTTTCAGAAATTAAAGCATTTATGCCATTTGAATACTCCTGTTAGGACCATTTTAGGCAAATCATTTTTAACAAAAACTTCACATTAACCAGTAGGATCATTTAGAGGACTGTTTTGGCCAATCATTTTTGACAAAAATTTCTGTCAAGACAAAACCTTTGTTAAGATAAATTTCATTTAAGTACCATTTTGGCCAATCATTTTTGACAAAAATTTCTGTTAAGCTGCAAGTTTGTTTCATTATAAGGACTGACCTAAAAACTGATTAGTGCAATCATTTAAACAAAGTGTTTTGTTAAAGAAAGGATTTCATTTATGCTTGAAAGTAGTTTTTCCTTCGAAAAATATGTTTAAAAGTAGGCAATTTATTTATGTGTACTCAGAACAGTTCCATTTACTTCAGTATCAGTTCAGAATTTTATGTATTTCATTTGTTCAATGTAGCCAGTAAGTAGGTCTTAACACTGGATGGTTTTTCTGCATTAATTTTGTTAAATAATGTTGGTATGTTAATAAATATATAATCAAATATATGTATAAAACCTTGAATTTCTAACACTTTTTTACCTCTATTACCTTAACCACTTCTTTGCAAGGCATTTGCTACTGGCTACTTGACTTTGACTGAACTTGAAAGTCTGCTTGGAAACCCCTGTTCTGAGTAGAAATTTTACAATTTCTTTCTGTCTAAACAGTCCTAGTTACTTAAGTGCTATATCAAACCATCAAGTACAGGTAGCAGTTCTTGCCATAGTCAAATTCAAGGATCAATAGTTTTGTCTGTCACAGCGTGTCAAGTAGTAAGTTCATTTAAGATACTGTTTTATAGAGTTATTGCCAATCATGTATCAGACATGTAATCAGAGTAGTTCATATTAATACTAAGTGGGCAGCTTTATTTGCCTTCAAATGAAAAGGAATGTATATGTAAAGTTCCCTTTTCATTGGACTACAAATAAAGCTGCCCGCTAAGTTTTTTTAAATTTATTTTCTTTTCAGGTAAATGGAAAAATTCTTGAAGATGGAAGTACTCATCTGCACCATTATCCCAAGAATTCCAGTTTTCAATTATGAGGGACACCTTTGCTATTTGCTCCTGCCACATCTTAAAAAAAAACATGCACAACATTCCTTTGAGAAAGTAAGCTTTGTTTTTATTTATTAAAACAGGCCTGCTTGCAATTAGTCAACATAGTAACTGCTATTAGTTTGGGAGTTTACTGTGTGTGCAGTGCCTGAATGAGTTTATCCAGGTTGTAACTTTGTCATGAATTGAAAGATTTTGAATTGACATGGTTGACCACATGGGGGCAGTGTGTTGTGTGCAAGACACAGGTTGTAGCTCAAAGGTCAAGGCTTTAAGCGTTTCCGAGAACCCTGATTTGTCACTTGTGAGGGACAGCTCTTGTTTAATTATTTATTCATTGCACTGTTTAAGATATGTTTATCATTTATTCATGGCAGATTCAAGCTGTGCTGAATATATTTAATAAGACATACTTGTCTCTCCATGAACTTTTGCACTGATACTTCTTTCGTTTTGTGAGCAGCGCATAGGCAACTTGGGGTATTGATCACTTCTAGCAATAGCTCTAGGATGATTCCCCCCCCTGCCCGTAGTATATTTGTTTTTCAGAATTGTGCTGTTATTTTTGAAACACATGGTTTAGGGAGAACCTATGGATGCTATTATCTACTCTTTATTTCTATTTTCAGGTTAAACGGGCATTCTGGTAATTACATACTACTTGTGAGATGCAAAGTACAGAGTGGCAGTATGCTAGGTTTATCTGTCTGAGAATTGGCTCTTTCCATTGATCGAAGGCTTGATCATCTTGACATCAATACAGCCACAGAGGACATGTACACTGTAGAATGTTTCAGGTAATGTGTAGTTGTGGTTAATTTGACAATGAAAACAAATACAGATTAAATAACATTGAATAACCGTAGTTTGCATACATTAATTGTTTGCAGTTGTGTGTCTTCTATGTAACAATTGTATTGCTATATATATAAATAAATAAATAAATAAATAATAAATAAGTAGGTAGGTAGGTAGGTAGGTAGGTAGGTAGGTAGATAGATAGATAGGTAGATAAGTAATATTAATAGATTTAGTAATTAAAAACAGTAAAAATAAATAAATTTATTTAATTAATTAATTAATAAATTAATTAATTAATTAAATTTAAATTAAGGCTTTAAGATAATAAATAAAAACTTATATCAATGAGTCATTAATAATAAAAATAAATTAATTGATTAATTGATGATTTAATTCTTTAATTAATTAGATTTAAATTAAGGTTTTAAGATATTAGCAATAAATAAAAACTAAAATCTAATATTACTGGAAAAAAAGGCACTACAATTTTTACATAGAAAATGCACACCTGAAACGGTTTCATCAGAAGATCAAGTTGCGTTAAAGATTGCTTTGATGGTAAAGGTTATACCTAGGGCTCAAAATGTGATAAAGTGTTATTATACCAGTATTTCATGTATTACTCTTTCCACTTGTTTTTATAATTGTTGAAAATACTTCAACTACACATTTAAGTCTGTCTGTGTATGGTGGTCCCAGGTAGGCAGTGTTTGCTTTTGTCTGCTTTTTGGGTTCATGGACAAAACATTTCAGGCAATTCTTTGTTGGGGCCCTAAGCCTAGTTCTCATGGGTTGGTCTGGCAAGAACTGCTACCTGTACTTGAACATTTAGTTTTATTGTTTCTGTTAGTCTGTTTCAAGCTGGGGTATACGCAGCAGGCTTTCAAGTTCAGTCAAAGTCAAGTAGCCAGTAACCAATGCCTTGCAAGGAAGTGGTTAAGGTAATAGAGGTAAAAGTGTTAGAAATTCAAGGTTTTATGGTGCCATAGCAGTCTTTATATTATTGAGTTTCTTAAAATTGCTGTTAAGACTTATCATTTTGACCATAAGACAGTAGGTTAATTTAAGAACTGATTAAACCTCTCATTTCTCATAGGGTAGTAGGGTGATTTTAAGGATTGTTTAGGCAACTCATTTTGACAATAATTTTTCATAAGGTTCATTTTAGGGACTGTTCTGATAATTTTTTTTATAAAAGCTTCTTGTTGGTTATAAGATTCATAATAAGAGCAAGTCATTTTTTACGTAACCAGTAATGGCTTTTGTGTACATGAGCCTTAATTGGCGTTTGGTTTCTCATCATTGAAAATTATTCATCTTCAACTTTGTTAAACAACAAAATTTGAATATGTTAATATTTCATTTGTGCCTTTTTGTTCAAATGTTAGAAAGTCTAAAACTAGCAAGCTTTTTGGGTTAGGCACAAGTTAAGTGCCCTAGAAAAAGAAAGCTAGTGGTTAGCAAGTTTGTTTCATTATAAGGACTGACCTAAAATTGATTAACAAAGTGTTTTCATAAAAAAGGATATAATAAGTGCTTTGAAGGAGTTATTTTGTCTAAAAAGATGTTTAAAAGTAAGCATCTTATGTAAGTGTTCTTAGAACAGATCAGTTCAGAATTTTATGTATTTCGTTTGTACAATGTAGTCAGTAACTAGGTCTTAACACTATTTTGTTCATTTTAAGGGACTGTTCTGACCTATTGTTTTTGACAAAGAGTTCATAATAAGGCTAAGTCATTTTTTACAAAAAGATACTGTAAGAAATATATACTTCATTTTAAGGACATTTTCAAGAAAAACATACTATGTAACCAGTAATGGCTTTTGTGTACATGAGCCTTAATTGGCGTTTAGTTTCTCATCATTGAAAATTATTCATCTTCAACTTTGTTAAACAACAAAATTTGAGTATTTTAATATTTCATTTGTGCCTTTTTGTTCAAATGTTAGAAAGTCTAAAACTAGCAAGCTTTTTGGGTTAGGCACAAGTTAAGTGCCTTAGAGAAAGATAGCTAGTGGTTATCATCTTATCAAACTGTGTGCACAAAAATAATGTGATGGTTTTTAGGTCAGTCAGTGTGCAAATGTTTTGATCTTTTGTAAATTTTTAAAAAAAATATAGAGATATTTGTAGGTCTGTAATCTCGATCCTTGCTTGAACTAATTTTTTTTGTCATGCCCTGAATACTCCATCTGAATGTGCTTTATGGTAAGTCTGTCTTCAAGTTGGCTATGCCAAGCAGGCTTCCTAGGTTAGGCACAAATTTAATATCTTGGTAACAGGTTTTAAACTGAGATATACCCAGTAGGCTGTCCAGTATAGTCATTTTCCAGTATCTTAGTGCTTTGAAGAGAGAAAGCAAGTGGTTGAGATTATATATATAATAGTCAAATGGCAAGATAATTTAACTGTTTCAGAAATTAAAGCATTTATGCCATTTGAATACTCCTGTTAGGACCATTTTAGGCAAATCATTTTTAACAAAAACTTCACATTAACCAGTAGGATCATTTAGAGGACTGTTTTGGCCAATCATTTTTGACAAAAATTTCTGTTAAGCTGCAAGTTTGTTTCATTATAAGGACTGACCTAAAATTGATTAACAAAGTGTTTTCATAAAAAAGGATATAATAAGTGCTTTGAAAGAGTTATATTGTCTAAGAAGATGTTTAAAAGTAAGCATCTTATGTAAGTGTACTTAGAACAGTTCCCATTACTTCAATATCAGTTCAGAATTTTATGTATTTCGTTTGTACAATATAGTCAGTAACTAGGTCTTAACAGTATTTTGTTCATTTTAAGGGACTGTTCTGACCTATTGTTTTTGACAAAGAGTTCATAATAAGGCTAAGTCATTTTATACAAAAAGATACTGTAAGAAATATATACTTCATTTTAAGGACATTTTCAAGAAAAACATACTATGTAACCAGTAATGGCTTTTGTGTACATGAGCCTTAATTGGCGTTTGGTTTCTCATCATTGAAAATTATTCATCTTCATCTTTGTTAAACAACAAAATTTGAGTATTTTAATTGGTGTTTGGTTTCTCATCATTGAAAATTATTCATCTTCAACTTTGTTAAACAACAAAATTTGAGTATTTTAATATTTCATTTGTGCCTTTTTGTTCAAATGTTAGAAAGTCTAAAACTAGCAAGCTTTTAGGGTTAGGCACAAGTTAAGTGCCTTAGAGAAAGATAGCTAGTGGTTATCATCTTATCAAACTGTGTGCACAAAAATAATGTGATGGTTTTTAGGTCAGTCAGTGTGCAAATGTTTTGATCTTTTGTAAATTTTAAAAAAAAATATAGAGATATTTGTAGGTCTGTAATCTCGATCCTTGCTTGAACTAATTTTTTTTGTCATGCCCTGAATACTCCATCTGAATGTGCTTTATGGTAAGTCTGTCTTCGAGTTGGCTATGCCAAGCAGGCTTCCTAGGTTAGGCACAAATTTAATATCTTGGTAACAGGTTTTAAACTGAGATATACCCAGTAGGCTGTCCAGTATAGTCATTTTCCAGTATCTTAGTGCTTTGAAGAGAGAAAGCAAGTGGTTGAGATTATATATATATAATAGTCAAATGGCAAGATAATTTAACTGTTTCAGAAATTAAAGCATTTATGCCATTTGAATACTCCTGTTAGGACCATTTTAGGCAAATCATTTTTAACAAAAACTTCACATTAACCAGTAGGATCATTTAGAGGACTGTTTCGGTCAATCATTTTTGACAAAAATTTCTGTCAAGACAAAACCTTTGTTAAGATAAATTTCCTTTAAGTACCATTTTGGCCAATCATTTTTGACAAAAATTTCTGTTAAGCTGCAAGTTTGTTTCATTATAAGGACTGACCTAAAAACTGATTAGTGCAATCACTTGAACAAAGTGTTTTGTTAAAGAAAGGATTTCATTTATGCTTGAAAGTAGTTTTTCCTTCGAAAAATATGTTTAAAAGTAGGCAATTTATTTATGTGTACTCAGAACAGTTCAATTTACTTCAGTATCAGTTCAGAATTTTATGTATTCCATTTGTTCAATGTAGCCAGTAAGTAGGTCTTAACACTGGATGGATTTTCTGCATTAATTTTGTGAAATATTTTTAATATGTTAATATATAATCAAATACATTTATAAAACCTTGAATTTCTAACACTTTTTTACCTCTATTACCTTAACCACTTCTTTGCAAGGCATTTGCTACTGGCTACTTGACTTTGACTGAACTTGAAAGTCTGCTTGGAAACCCCTGTTCTGAGTAGAATTTTTACAATTTCTTTCTGTCTAAACAGTCCTAGTTACTTAAGTGCTATATCAAACCATCAAGTACAGGTAGCAGTTCTTGCCATAGTCAAATTCAAGGATCAATAGTTTAGTCTGTCACAGCGTGTCAAGTAGTAAGTTCATTTAAGATACTGTTTTATAGAGTTATTGCCAATCATGTATCAGACATGTAATCAGAGTAGTTCATATTAATACTTAGTGGGCAGCTTTATTTGCCTTCAAATGAAAAGGAATGTATATGTAAAGTTCCCTTTTCATTGGACTACAAATAAAGCTGCCCGCTAAGTTTTTTAAAATTTATTTTCTTTTCAGGTAAATGGAAAAATTCTTGAAGATGCAAATACTCATCTGCACCATTATCCCAAGAATTCCAGTTTTCAATTATGAGGGACACCTTTGCTATTTGCTCCTGCCACATCTTAAAAAAAACATGCACAACATTCCTTTGAGAAAGTTAGCTTTGTTTTTATTTATTAAAACAGGCCTGCTTGCAATTAGTCAACATAGTAACTGCTGTCAGTTTGGGAGTTTACTGTGTGTGCAGTGCCTGAATGAGTTTATCCAGGTTGTAACTTTGTCATGAATTGAAAGATTTTGAATTGACATGGTTGACCACATGTGGGCAGTGTGTTGTGTGCAAGACACAGGTTGTAGCTCAAAGGTCAAGGTCACATTTAGAGAATAAAGTAAAAATAGACACATGAGGCTTTGTCTAGACTGTAACTTCCTCGTACAGAGAATGATTTTGAATTGACTTGGTACAGTGGACAGGTTGTTTACAGAACTCTGTTCTAATGCACATTATTAGCTATGTTATCAGGAATTATGCAAATCTTGTCATTTATTGTAGATCAATATTAGCACTAGTTTAATAATATTTAGAAGTTGGCCATTCTGGACATAGATTGGGTTGTTCTGGACTGGGTCATTCTGGTAGTGGGCCGTTCTGGTACTATACCAGTGTCGTCACTCTTTTGTAAAAGGTTATCTCTCTCTGCAGGACAGTTTACACCTTCAATGTAACACTACACAGACAACAGCAGTATTGAAGTTCATAATAAGAAGTAATGTGCCAAATTTGAGTTGACATTGTGTGAGCCGTCAAGGAGATTGCTGTTGATGAAATTCTAACCTAGCTTCTTCACCTCACTAGGTAAGTTCCATTTAATTTCTTAATTTCATTCCCTCAGTAACTGCGTGGTTCCCATTTAGCGAGGTGTTTGTTCGATCACTGAAGGCAGTCAAACTTTTTCAGCGTTTTGTTTTTCTTCAAATTGTTTATGTATATGTTTTTCTTCAATTTGTTTCTTTTTTCTTCTTCTGTTTTTTCACTTGATTATTCTAATAATTCAATCGATTAATTCAGTTTTTTCTTGTAAAGAGAACTCGTCGCCCAATCCATTTGTTATAGATCTGATCTAAGTTATACATATTATGCATGCCTTTATACATATGTATATGAAACTTGTGCAATAAAAGAATATTAAATCTAAAACCCTTTTGAAATGGGCCTCACAGAGACTTTAAAGCCAATCCTTTATAAGTCATTTAGGAAAGCAACTATTTCACATAACAACCATATGTAGACTATTCCATAGAAAGATGGCTGCAAATTAAAATTTACTTTCGTCAGTAAATAAAATTTGACTGATATGTCCAAGCTAAAGCCTCATACTGATAAGCCTTTGTCATAACTACATCATCTCTGTGTGGGGCATATGCAGAAGATGAAAGTCAGATTAGATAACTTTTGACTGAATTTATTTAGTTATGGTGTAATTATACCTCAGAAATCACTGATTCATTTGAAATGACAAGAAAGTGTTGACAGGTATCAGACTTGATAATAAGAAATGACCATAGACTTATTTGACGCCACATGGATTTGAATAGCTTCGTAAAATTAAAATTAAACACATGATTTTTCTACATTTGAGGCCTCCAGGGCATGAACTTTAATTATTCCAAATAGGTGGCTTGCTGATGGTTGGGTGTCACAAATCGACTTGTACCGTGGTTGAATTTCTTTCCGAATACGGTCAGCTCTAACAGCGTTTGTCTCTTTTATAGCCAGGCAAGTGATTTTGATTGTATCCATAAGGAATTTCTGAGTTTTGCTTGGATCTTCTTTGTTCATCTGCGAATCTAGAGCCCGTAGTAAGGGTACAATAATGAAGTTATAATTGTTGATCGCCTTCTGATGCATATGATCAGCTGCTTTAGTGTCTTTACGCAACTGGCGCCACAAAACTTCATCAACTTTCGGGACTTGTAGATTGACCACATTCTCTGGCTTTTTGTACGTATTCCTGAAAGTTTTTAGTTTATCTGCATCACCGTTTTCTCTTTTCCCTCTTAACGCTTTGTTCACAATCTTCCCTAACGATTCCCCTACACACTCGCCCATTTCATCTGTTTCTTCAAAGAATTGCTCCAATTCAAGCAATGAATCTTCCCTAGGTGCGTCTGTTGGTTGTCTTAACAGGTCTTCCCATTCCTCGTCACTGGAAGGACATTCCGAATCGGAAACTACGAGTTCTGGATTCGGCGGAGATGCGCTGGCGCTAGGCGACGAACCTGTTCCTGCTGTCAACTTTGGCCGTTTTGATTGTACAGAATTATCTGTAGCTATTTGTTGATTTCTTTTTAATTTGTTTACTTCCTTTGACAGATTTCCTACAGTTTCTGACAAAGTCCGTACCGATTTCGCCGCCTGTCCGAATTCTTCCAACCGTTTTTCTAGGCTGTTTACAATACGGGAGATTTTGTCTTCTCCTTGACCATCTCTGACGTCATTTCCGCCCTGGCCGTCCACCAGTTTTTCCCTGCAACAAGGGAACAACAATTATTTTCAGAGACTAACAATAGTCCCGAAATATTGAGAATGAACTGATTGTTTTAGGTGTTTCACACCTGAACATTTCTATAGTGAAATAAATTGCCTTTACCCTCAGTAAGAGACAATAATTTCGGCTAATACATTTTATTGACCACGAGAGCGTTTCACGCTTGGTCGGCCGAAAATATTTGCGTTTCACGCAGATCATTCCATTACTCGGAACTAGTCATTTCATGACAGCAGCGGAAATATCCGCCGACTATATACCGGTGCTGATTTTGTCATTTCATGACCTCTGTTTCGATTAGAAACTAATATTTCCTTCATCAGTGTAAACAAAGGAAAATGTCCGACTGGCAATCGCATTGTTCATGCTTCAAGAATTTGTTAAAAATACCGAATTTAAAAACACTTACATTGTCGTTCTTTATTCCTGATCTTATTGGTATCCTTTCCTACACTTTGATTGTTCAAAATTTTCCCGTTTTTTGCCGAATTATGCTGATTAAATAGGATTTTATTTTTTTAATTATTTTGTTGTGACTGATAAGCCTTAGCCTAAGCCTCGTTCTGATGAGCCTGGTCGATGCTGCGTCATCTCTATGGGGCCCCTTAGGGGAGTTATGTGGGAGACGAAATTTGTACACAAGCTTGAAGAAAAAATACGTAAATCAAAACATTGCTTGGAAACTAAACTTCGTTTAGAATACATACAATGAAATAACAAAAATTAAATTACAAGATGAAAATCACACTGAATAGATTTTTCAAAGAGTCAAAATTTGAATTAGTGCTTAAGTACATCTGTTTAAATTCAATGAAGAATAGCACAAGGTTTTATATTTTGTATAATTTATTTAATTCATATAAGTTATATTGATAAAGAATATCATTTATGTTCTTATAGATAAAGAGAAATATGTGGCTCACATTACTGCAGTCCTATAACGGAAAATGCAACGCAGCGGAAATGTTTTCATTTTTGTTAATTGATTGTTTATATCACTTGAAATTACTTATAATGTACGTAATGTACGTTATTGTGATGTAAAGTAAGATTCTATGAATAAAAGTAGTTAAAACTGCTTCTTGCGATACAAAGGGATAATAGTTTAAAATATGCTGTTTGTCTTATATTTCAAATGATCATGAACGAATCCGTCTATGCAACTCTTGTAAAACATTCGCTCATTTCAAGTAGATAATAGTGTATGAAGAACTACCCAATCAATTTAAGGAGAGCTATTTAAATGAAAAAACATCTCTGGCTGCGTCTTTCATGTCGGCATTACTGTTTCGTCTTGTATGAATTTAGTTTTAACAGTTTAAAGCCTTTATGATAGAAATGTTTTCAATTTACTATCGAAGTGTTTTGAATAGTCTAGTTTTATGTCATCTAAAGCTCTTGTTCATTTAATCATGTTGAAGAAACTTTATCACAAAATACTACAAAATGTTATTAGGTACAAACTTGGTATAGATAATTGGTTGTAGAGTAAAAGGCTTCAACTCTAGATCAAATTACAGCATATTGTTTTTCTTCAATTTTATAAATTGGTTTGCCTGAAGAAAGAAGACAATCTTTTAAGTCAAAAGCAATTTTGCAATGTCAAATGAAAATCTAAAATACAATCACAAAGTATGTCAGATTTGAGAAGACTAATTAAAGTCGGAATAATAGTTGCTAGCATAGTGTGTGATGTATGATGTCATAACGTTTAATGAAGTCATCAATTATGTTATCAACATAATTGCAATTAGTAGGTGTTTCAGTTAGCAATTGTTAAGGTTATTGTTGGCGAGACTCTTTCAAATGTAACCATACAAAGAAGCAACAATTTACAGAGTTGTTGGGTTGGGCTTCCGAGTCATTCCTTTTCATGTGAATATTATAGGATTATTTAATTTTGGGAATGTCTATTGATGTAAGATGTTTTGGATTAGATAGTTATTAGAGTCTAAGCTAGATATAACTAATTGCTAATTATAAAAAAAATATTTTTACTATCACAACATTGCAGTGTTAGCTACTTATCAAACACTGAAAATCAAATTGATGCATTATTGTGAAATATGTATATTTGAATGAATATGTTAGAAAGTTTTACCTGCTGATGATTTAGTATGTGGCGTTACAAAAAAGTGACACAGTAAAAAAATTGGATGATTCCTTAGACTGAACATAAAGAGAACAACAAGAAAAGAATTGATGTGAGGCATTTAAGGCCCTGCAAAGAATTCATGTTTTTAGCTCGACTATTTGAAGAATAAGGAGGCTATTGCACTCGCCCCGGCGTCGGCGTCTGCGTTGGTTAAAGTTTTTTATAAAGTCAAATATCTTGAATACTATCAAAGGTATTGACTTGAAACTCAAACTATATTTTAACCGTCAACATCTACACCTGAGGAAACAATCCCCATAACTCTGTTTTGATTTTTGACAGATTTATGCCCCTTTTTAACTTAGAATTTTTGGTTAAAGTTTTTTATAAATTCAAATATCTTGAATACTATCAAAGGTATTGACTTGAAACTCAAAGTATATGTCTACCATCAACATGTACACCTGAGGAAACAATCCCCATAACTCTGTTTTGATTTTTGATGGATTTATGCCCCTTTTTAACTTAGAATTTTTGGGAAAAGATTTTATAAAGTCAAATATTTTGAATACTTATAAAGGTAATGACTTGAAACTCAAAGTATGTGTCCACCATCAACATCTTCACCTGAGGAAACAATCCCCATAACTCTGTTTCGATTTTTGTTATATTTATGCCCCTTTTTAACTTAGAATTTTTTGTAAAAGATTTTTATAAAGTCTTATATATAAGACTATAAGGCTATACATACTGAAATAAATGGATCATAATATATGTTTGAACCAGTTCCTAGTTAGTTTATTTGGATTTACAGTAATGACAAGAAAAACTTGCATTAACTTTGTGATTTCATATACTTTACTTTTCAGTTCCTGGCATAATGAACTTTTATGATGCAAAAAATAAATTGACATGTTCAGTAAACATTAAAGTGAATTTTAAATGAAAAATTTGTGTATGTTGTTGAGAATGATGTCTTTACAACACTTAATCATGAACCCTTTTAGAGTAGTCTACTTGAAATAAGACTGTTAGGGTTGGGACAAAAAAGCGTTAGGGTTGGGACAAAAAAGCGTTAGGGTTGGGACATACTTTTAAGGACGGCGTTATGATGAGCAAATGTAAACACTGTCATATCTGAAATATCAGTGCAAACAGTAAGTGTTAACAAACATAATGAGACTAGCTAGGCATGCAAAACTCACTAGAACAACATGTTGCATGCAAAGGAACAAGCTAAGTGTTAAGCTGTTAGGGTTGGGACAAAAACAGGCTTTAAAAGGATGAATGCTTTGCAGTGACATGCATATGTATGTAAAATTTGAAATGTTAATGTTAAAGAACAAAGTATTGCTATTAAAAAGAACCTTTTTCTATGTTTAATTTTTAAGCATTGGTTTCCGTTGGATAACTTAAGTTAGGAGTGACCAATTGCAATGAAACTTGGTGTGTAGGTAGCTTGTGTGGAGACGCTGCTTGGGATTGTATTTGGGGTAACTAGGGTCAAGGTCAAGGTCACTGTTACTAAAAATAGAAAAACGGTTTCCGCTCAGTAACTCGAGCTAGGAGTGACCGATTACAATGAAACTTGGTCTGTAGGTAGCTTGCATAGAGACGCCGCTTGGGATTGCATTTGGGGTCACTAGGGTCAAGGTCAAAGTTACTGAAAATAGAAAAAAATGGTATCCGCTCAATAAATCAAGTGAGGAGTGACCAATTACAATGAAACTTGGTTTGTAGGTAGCTTGGGTGGAGACGCCGCTTGGGAATGCATTTGGGGTCACTAGGGTGAAGGTCAAGGTCACTGTAACTAAAAATAGAAAAATAGTTTCCGCTCAATAACTCAAGTTAGGAGTGACTAATTGCAATCAAACTCAGTGTGTAGGTAGCTTGTGTAGAGAGGAAGCTTGGGATTGCATTAGGGGTCACTTGGTTCAAGGTCAAGGGCACTGTTACTAAAAATAGAAAAATGGTTTCCACTCAATAACTTGAGTTAGGAGTGATCAATTGTAATGAAACTTGGTGTGTAGGTAGCTTGCGTGGAGAGGAAGCTTTAAGTCACTTTGGTCAAGGTCACTAGGGTCAAGGTCAAGGTCACTGTTACTAAAAATAGATTTTTATATAATTTTTGTCTTTTGATTGTTTTAAGCAAAAAAAATTGTTTTCAGGGTCAAGGTCACTAGGGTCAAGGTCAGTGTAACTAAAAATAGATTTTTATTATGCCCCCGAAGGGTGGCATATTAAAATCGCACCGTCTGTCCGTCTGACCGTCTGTCCGTCCGTCCGTGCGTCCCCACTTACAAATTCGTGTCCGGACTGTAACTTTGTCATGCATTGAAGGATTTTAAAATAACTTGGCACACATGTCTAGCACATCAAGACGACGTGTCGCGTGCAAGACCCACGTCCCTAGCTCAAAGGTCAAGGTCATACTTAGAGTTTGAAGGTAATGGATTCCTCTATATATGCATATATGCACACATTCGTGTCCGGACTGTAATTTTGTCATGCCTTGAAGGATTTTAAAATAATATGGCACACATGTCTAGCACATCAAGACGACGTGTCGCGTGCAAGACCCACATCCCTACCACAAAGGTCAAGGTCACACTTAGAGTTTATAGGTAATGGAATCCTGTATATATGCATACATTTGTGTCCGGACTATAACTTTATTATGCTTTGAAGGATTTTAAAATAACTTGGCACAAATGTCTAGCACATCAAGCGGATGTGTCGTGTGCAAGACCCAAGTCCCTACCTCAAAGGTCAAGGTCACACTTAGTGTTTAAAGTAATGGAATACTGTATGCATGATTACTCTGTCATGCATGGAAGGATTTTAAAATTACATAGCACATTTATTGAGCACATGGAGAGGACACAGACTGTGAGGCACCTCTTTCGGGGGCATTCGTCGCTTGTGAGGGACAGCTCTTGTTTATTTTTAGTTTTTAGTCTTTCGGTAATTTTTTTTTCGGGGTCAAGGTCATTAGGGTCAAGGTCACTGTTACTAAAAATATAATTTTTTTGGGTCAAGGTGACTTGGCTCAAGGTCAAGGTTACTGTTACTGAAATAGATTTTTATTTATTTTTAGTTTTTAGTCTTTCGGTAATTTTTTTTTTTTCGGGGTCAAGGTCATTAGGGTCAAGGTCACTGTTGCTAAAAATAGATTTTTTTTGGGTCAAGGTGACTTGGCTCAAGGTCAAGGTCACTGTTACTGAAATAGATTTTTATTTATTTTTAGTATTTTGACTGTTTTAAGCAAAAATTTATTATACCCCCAAAACGAAGTTTAGGGGGGTATATAGGAGTCACCCGGTGGTTGGTCGGTCAGTCGGTCGGTCGGTCGGGCGGTCTGTTGCATTTTCCTTGTCCGGAGCATAACTTGAAAACTACTAGTTGGAATTCAATACAACTTCATACAATGGTCAAGCACATTGAGAGGAAGTGCAGTGCACAAGAACTATAACTCCATCTTGACTAATTACAGAGTTATTGCCCTTTGTTACTTTTCCTTGTCCGGAGCATAACTTGAAAACTACTGGTTGGAATTCAATACAACTTCATACAATGGTCAAGCACATTGAGAGGAAGTGCAGTGCACAAGAACCATAACTCCATCTTGACTAATTTTAGAGTTATTGCCCTTTGTTACTTTCCCTTGTCCGGAGCATAAGTTGAAAACTACAAGTTGGAATTCAATATAACTTCATTCAATGGTCAAGCACATTGAGAGGAAGTGCAGTGCACAAGAACCATAACTCCATCTTGACTAATTTCAGAGTTATTTCCCTTTGTTAGTTTTCCTTGTCCAAAGCATAACTTGAAAACTAAAGGTTGGAATTCAATACAATTTCATACAATGATCAAGCAAACTCAGAGGAAGTGCAGTGCACAGGAACCATAACTCTATCTTGAGTATTTACTGAGTTATTGCCCTTTGTTAGTTTTCCTTGTCCAAAGCATAACTATAAAACCACAAGTTGGAATTCAATACAACTTCATACAATGGTCAAGCACATTGAGAGGAAGTGCAGTGCACAAGAACCATAACTCCATCTTGACTAATTTTAGAGTTATTGCCCTTTGTTACTTTTCTTTGTCCGGAGCATAACTTGAAAACTACTAGTTGGAATTCAATACAATTTCATACAATGATCAAGCAAACTCAGAGGAAGTGCAGTGTACAGGAACTATAACTCTATTTTGAGTATTTACTGAGTTATTGCCCTTTGTTAGTTTTCCTTGTCAGGAGCATAACTTGAAAACTACAAGTTGGAATTCAATAAGACTTCATACAATGGTCAAGCACATTGAGAGGAAGTGCAGTGTACAAGAACCATAACTCTGTCTTGACAAATTACAGAGTTATTGCCAAGAACAATATCTCTTTTTAGTTTGTTTGCAAGGTATTATGTTACTACGAACTTCTTCAGTTTATAAAGCAGTCTTTTGGGGGTATTAATCACATTTAGTGATAGCTCTAGTTTTTTTTGGGTCAAGGTCACTAGTGTCAAGGTCAAGGTCACTGTCACTACAAATAGATTTTTATTTATTTTTAGTTTTTAGATTGTTTTAAGCAAAAAAAAAATTTTGGGGGTCAAGGTCACTTGGATCAAGGTCATGGTCACTGTTACTAAAAATAGATTTCTATATAATTTTAGTTTTTTTATTGTTTTAAGCAAAAACAATTTTAGGGGTCAAGGTCACTAGGGTCAAGGTCAGTGTTACTAAAAATAGATTTTTATTTATTTTTAGTTTTTAGTCTTTCAAGAATTTTTTTTTTCTGGGTCAAGGTCACCAGGGTCAAGGTCACTGTTACTAAAATAGATGTTTATTTATTTTTAGTTTTTAGATTGTTTAAAGCAAAAACAAATGGGGGGTCAAGGTCACTAGGGTAAAGGTCACTGTTACTAAAAATGTAAAAAAGAATTTAGTTTTTAAATTGTAGCGAAAAAAAATGTGGGCCCAAGGGTCAAGGTCAAGGGCACTGTTACTAAGAGAGGGAGGAGTCAAGATGACTGTTTTTTTTTAATTCTACAATTTCTACAGGCGCTGTTTAAACCTGCTTTGGCAGCATTGCCGCGTCTTCTTGTTAGTTATTTTGTTTTAGCACACAAATATATGATAAAGGTATAAATCAAGGTGTTTGGCTTCAATTGGGTACTTTTCAAAATATGCTCAAAAAAAATTTGTTGGCTAATCCTAAATATTTTAATGGTTTACTTTGTGTAGGTTTATGGTCAATTTATTGTATTCATATTGAAAATGTGTAAAAAAGTTAATATAAAATGTTTTCTTCAGTTCAATAAACCTTTTAAAAAATGCATGTCACACAAAAACAGCCGTTTTTCATGAAATTCTGCAACTTCAAATTTTTATATCTTCATAACCGATCAACCAATTTGTCTGAAATTTGATACACAGTTTCAGACAGCCTTATCATGAAAGTCAACTTTAAATTTATATGTGTGCAAACATAGTTCTTTCATATTAATATGTACAATGCTGGCTTCACTATAAATTACTCTTATTTGCTCTAGGCCATATCTAGAATTCTATCAAACATATGAACTTAAAATGTATGTTTACTATCAACATCTTCACCAATGTTTTTTAGTTTTGACATAATAATGCCCATTTTTAACTTAGAATTTTGTCACAGTTTTTACCAGACTATTACAGTCGAACTTGCCCATGCGACCACGTGTATTAAGCGACCTTTGTCTTAAGCGACCACTTCTGAATCCTCCCGAGCTTGTTTACACTGTATTGCTATTGCATTAAGCGACTTTTGTCTGACGCGACCAGCGACCAGTAATCAGCGACCCATAATCAGTCTTTTATTTGTATTAGGCGACCACTTATGTGCAAACAGATCCTTTCTATGAAAACTGACCGCTTTGATGTTGCATTTAACGTCCAAATTAGGCACGGAGGTGTCAAATCTCATAAGGATTCTCATTCATACTTATGTTCGCACGTGTTAATTGTCTAGTATTTACCGATTTTCGGTACTTTCATGTTCAAACTAATTTGCTGCTTTTGGAAAATTACCATGTAAATTAACGATATTCCTGGATAACGGTTGCAGTTTCCGGTGATACTTTGTATTAAGAGACCATTTTATTAAGCGACCGGTTTTGGCCTTTCCCTTGCGCGGTCGCTTAATACAAGTTTGACTGTATATGGAAATACTCGAAATGGCTTACTTTAATTTGAAATGTCCTTGAATAATTATGTGGTCATGCTTTTTTAATTTTATACATAACAAGTTTGAAACGTTACAAAGTTATGCATGATCAAATATACAAGGTCATGTATTTCTTTGAAATTATCCCCCCCTTCTCACCCCAGTTGGCTTACAGAATCCAGAGTAAGGCTTTGCATGTAATGTAATTTAGGAAGGTCTTTGAACAAGTTTCATATCTTTGACCTTAATTTTTATAGACAATTACACATTACACTTGTTCTTGGACAAAAAAAACCATTTTACCGACAAGCTTTCGAATAGTCGAGCGTGCTGTCATGAGACAGCTCTTGTTGTTTATCTTTTGGTATTGGGTTATGTATTGTACTGAGTCATTTAGATAACACTTAAACATACATTGAATGGTGCGTTTTTATGAAAAGTACATGAAAGAGCTTCATGCAACAGTTACATTACTTCAAGATTGCTCTGTGGTACAGTGGTTAATGATCTAGACTATCAATCCAAAGGCCTATATAGTTTGAATTCTAGCCTTGACACTGGAAATGTCAGACTTGCTTTTCAGTATTTTTCACTCATATCGAGATGAACTGGTTAGAAACCCAGAGGTAGTCTTGAGTGTATAGGTGCTATACACCAGGCAAAGAACCAACGGGTATTTTCAAAGGGTCTAGTACCTGCAATCCATTGTACCTGTATCTGACCCTTCAACTTGCCCCTAAGTATCGGCAGTTTCGCCCTTTAAAAACTACTAGGTAAGGCGGATACTATAAATTTAGATAAAAATATACATGTTCTCCAGTTCTTTGCAACATATCAGACATATTCTAGTAAATTGTTCTTGATTTGACAGTTAAATATTATAACAATTATTTTGGCATTTTATTGGTGTCATTGAGAAATCTAGTATTGTCTTTGGGTAAAAGGTTGGCCTGGAAGTTTCAGTCTTGAAATAAATGCAATTTCTTTTTTGTTATCGTAATTTTACACTTTTAAAAAAATGTGTTGATATTTTTGGTATAGATTTTGGTAAAATGTTATGCAATTTGGTGCCACCTTATACAATTCTTGATGTTTTGGTTTGAATTTAGTTTGTAATATTCCAGCTATATCATGTCATCTTTAATTTTCCTTAAAGGATCCGATTCATTGTAAGCATCATTTGTCTGAATATATATATATTATTATACATTAAGTAAATTCCAGTCTATTCTGGCAAATATTTTGCACTATGATAGAAAATGTTTCTGATGATATAGGTTCATCTAATTAACTGTTCAAGCTATAAAACTGTTAGATTTGGACAATGCTCAAAAAAGTTAGGCCTAGATATTGAAAGAATTTTCAACAATTCACAGGCCACTCTATAAAAGATTCCAAGCAATGCTTAAATCTATTGAAGAAATTGTTATTAATTGTAGCCTTTGCTTGAAGATAATATGTTGAAATTTAGCACTATGCAATGTGGCATCTAGTTCTGTCCTTCTGTGTTGGTTTTCTTGCCATATACAGAAAATATTGGTTAATACTCAATGCAAATTTTATCATGGAAATTCATAGATATTTTCATAACAGTGCTATTTAAATTAGAATTTGAGTCATTTACCTGAACAAGGAAGTTACTCTTGTCCTAGAATAGAATGTTCATACACATAGCACATAGTTACTCATAGCAAGTGTCAGCATTGGATGTTAAAATACATCTAGATATTTTAGATGATTGAACACAACATATATTTCACTAATGCATAATGGCATTATGGAAGTGGTTCATTCATTGAGTCTGCCCTGCATGAGGCGATGAAATGTGCGGCATATCTCATGTTTCAGAAAGGACTTGGGAGTATGATGAGTCCAGATACAAGAAATACACCCATTCACTGGACTCGTGTATAATCTGTGAGCAGATAGGACAAATTTTACATTTTAGTCTCCATGTATTTTATTAAATAGATAGCTTAAATGGTATCTAAAAGTCCAAAACACGTCAAGAAAAACAAAACAAGTGCAGAAAAATTTATTTTCGGTAAAAGCTTGAACCATGGAACTATCTGCATCGAAAAAGAATTCAGTCTAGCAACAATGATATAAGTGGTAGTAGCATTGGAACTTAAAATTGAAAGCTTTGGTGGTCTGTGCAAGAACCTACTCCTTCCATCATAGCACAGAATATTTGCCAGGACAGACTTGAATTAGTGTAATGTTTTATAACATACAAACAAATGATGACTACAGTGAATCAGATCATTTAAGGAAAATTAAAGATGAAATCAGTAGTCTATGAATACACCAACTTTCTCATTATGCGCATAGTCAGTCAGGCACTGCTCTTTCCCTGTAGACTACTATAAATGAATAAGTATTTCTGTACTGTTAAGTGGCAATTGCTCAGATGCATTTTAGCACATCAGAAGACTTACAGCAAAGCTAATAGATCAATTTTAAAGGCATCTTGCTAAAGAAACAGAAATATCATGCAAGAATTTTATAAGGTGGCACCAAATTGCGTAACTTGTTGCATATTCCTATACCAAAATTAACAAGATCCATTTTGAAAAGTGTAAAATTACTTCAATAGAAAAGAAATTGTATTCACAGACTTCAAAGCTGATCCTTTTGGGCCAACTATTTAGCTTAAAGGTTTATAATCAGAATTTGGCCATGTAACAGATTTGTTTGAAACTTAAACATCTGATCATTTACACTCAATTATGTTCACTTAACGCTTAATTCAAGTAAGATTTTCACTGGAGGTATTTTTAAAATTTGATTTCCCTATCCTGGTTGCCAAACCAAGATAGAGTTATTTTATCATAAGTAAAAATTAGATACACATACTTTGCCTAAGGAAAGATATACATATAAGACCTATTGTAAATTTCTGATAGGGATCTAACTCTATGTAAGGGGTCTTTTTGTTCATTAAATAAAACTCTAACAGAATATACAAAAATTAAAAATTGTGATAAAATGTTGCTTAAAAGCAATTGACCACCTTTAAGACATTCACTAGACTTTCCAAAGACTTGCAAATATCAACATATTGTTATGGATGTACAGTTTTTAATATTCAGATGTCAAATTGGAATCAATTTATTAAAAATATATATACAATGTTACAAAAAACTGGGAAACATGTATGCATCTTTATTCAAAGAAGGTATCTACAGTGGATAATTAATTAATTGTTGTACTTAAATTCAGTGTAGGTATAAGGACACTGAGTGTGATCTAAATGCCTTATTACAATACAATACCTGCAACCAAAAACATTTCTTTAATTCATTGCAGCATCTTTAATGTCATGCACCAATTCTTTTCTTCTTATCCTCTTTATTTACAGTCCAGGCATTAGCCTTAATTTGTTTTCATTTGTTGCTTTTTTTGTAGCACCTAATATCATGTGACCAGTAAGTGAAGGTCTCTTTTATATCCATTAATCTATACATATTTCACAATTATACACCCAATTTGAATTTCAGCATTTGGTAAGTAACAAACATCATAATGATGTGACAGTAAGAATCTTAGAACTACCTTACCATAATATCTAGCTTAGAATCTTACAAATACTTAATCCAATTTATGTATAATGAAGGGGATTCAAAAAGTACAAACATCACATTTTTAATAGTTTAAAGTTGCTTTCTTGAAATATTGTCAAAATCAAGTGTATGACATCTTACACAAATAGATTTTCAAAAAACAAAATTTTCTACATTATCATCTCCATAGTAACAAAAGGAATGACTCGAGAGGGCAAGCCAACATTGTTGTGGATTGATGCAATCTTTGTATGGTTGCATCTAAAAGAATCTAAAAAAAATGACAAGCTAATCGAACCAACTACTAATTGCAATTACGTTACTGACGTTCAACAATGACTTTGTCCGGAGCATTTCGCCTTCATTCATGGAGGGATTTTTATGTAACTTGGCACCAATGTTCACCACCATGAGACGGAGCATCATGCCCAAGAACAAGGTCCCTAGGTTTAAGGTCAAGGTCTCAGAGGCCAAAGGTCAGATTCAAGAATAATTCAAGCATGACTTTGTCCGAAGCATTTCTCCTTCATGCATGGAGGGATTTTATAAGTAATTACTTCCCTTGATTGTTACTATAAATAGCATATATTGTAACTTTTATTACTGGCCGTAGAGAAAAATCAAGACCACTTTTTTGTCGTAGAACATGCATTCGAAAAGTCAAGCTACATAGGAGATTTAGAAATTAATCAGTTACATCTTGAATAAGTTTTTCCAGGAAAAAATTATGACATTTATGATATTAATAGTTTCACCAGTTTGACTTTTTGGGTCGATTGTTAAAATCGACCTAAAGTTAACAGAGTATATCGCCCTTACGGCCGAACGCACAACATACAAACAAGTAGTTCCATATAAACAGTTGTTAGGCATTATAGCGATTTCTGTTTTCAAAATTATATAGTAATAAATCTAAATAATTTAAAAACATTTCAGAATAGAATAATATTATTTCGTTATTATTCTTTAAATGTGTAATTAATCGTAAATTCTATTAATGCGCGAACGAACGACTTGGACATACAAATTTATAACAACTCGTTTTTTACCAATAACTCTATATTCGGCAGACATAGAGCAGTTGGTAGAGATGCTGGAAATTGAAATTGCGCTGACTTACTGCGGCGGACGCGAGTTCGAAACCCATTTAATACAGGGGTTTTTTTTTACATTTTTCTTCTGTTTTACTTATAATTTTAAGACTTTAAACCATTTTAAATGTTTTACTGCAAATAATTATAGAAAACTTCATTCATGTCAAACTTATAAGGATAATGTTAATAAGACATACTGTATACATATTATTCGATAACAGTAAAGTTCAGTCAGTAGTCGTGTCAGGTTTTGCTTGTACAACCAGAATTGGTTTCCTTGGGTTCTTTTGGGGCCATGCCTCAACATCAATCATCACCAATTTCTAGAATATTTACATGTCAGTTTTGTTTGTGGTCCCGCTGTGATACTTTGTATCACTGTTTTTCTTGTTCAATTATTAATCTTCTTTGATCTTGCTCATTGTTCAGTTTTTGCCTACAATTTAGGATGGGAATTTATTTTGTATTATTGACACAATACACTCAACCCTATGGGCAAATCCCATAACTTTTGAATGACATTAAAAGTTGTGCAAACTTTGAATTTTCAGTTCAGGTTTGTAAAAATCCACTTCTCAGTTACCATTCACAGCTATGATACTTTATAGGGTAGTTGAACATACATGTAGTCACTGAATGCAAAAGGTAAGCACATGGGTTCCTATTAAAAGTAAAGTTTACACATATGGTTAAAGGTCAAACTCTGTGGACATTTGTGTCTCCAGTTTGTTGATAACTTTACTCATGCATGGGTTGCCCCGATATTTACACGTGTTCAGAGACAATCGACCCTCCAGCACTTTCAGTCCTTTGATTTTAATAGCTTGTCTGATTTTTTAAAAAAATTATGAGATATTGTCATCACTTGATTTTTGTCGTTGTTAGTTAAGTTTTGCATTTAGGTCACTTACATGGAGACTATCGAAGCTTAGGTCACTTGTTCATGTAATACCCTTCTTCACATTGTATCCTAAAGATGCCGAGTCTGACTTGTTTTTAGCTCACCTGGCAGAAAGTGCCAGAGTGAGCTATTAGGATCGCATTCCGCCCGTCCACCATATCCTTCAAACGACATCTCCTCTGAAACCAATAGGCCAATGTTGATGAAACTAGAGCTTAGATATTTGGCATGTTGCATTGTCTAGTGCACCTTTACCAAGATTGTTCAAATTTTGATCCCCAGGTCAAAATTGTACCTACCCTAGGGGTCACTTGATTTTACTAGGCTTATATAGGAAAATCTTTAAAAATATTCTTCTCTGCTGAAACCACAAGGCCTAGAGATTAGATATTTGGCATGTAAAAATGCTTAGTGGACCTCTACCAAGATTGTTCAAATCATGACCCCATGGTCAAAATTAACCCTTCTCGGAAGGGGGGAGGTCACTTAATTTCGTATAGGCTTATATAGGGACAAGTAGAAAAGTTGCCGAGGGTCGCAGCAAAGAAGATAGCGTTGCCCAAAGAGATGATGTTGACTTATATGAAAAGAAAAAATTGAAGGCAAATGTATTAGACTTCGGGAGTAAATAAACAAAGGAAGACACATAAAATTGAGTATTTATTAATTTGACTAGAGCTGGTAATAAGAGGAGCTATCTTGGCACTATATCGCTCACCAGAGTGCATGATGTACTTTTAACATATCATCTATATCAACTTTGACCTGTATGTGATGCAAATTTTATTTTGGCCTAGATATCATCAAGGCCAACATTCTGGCCAAGTGTCATGATAATTGGTGAGAAAATGTGAATTATAGAGTAGTGAAAAGGTTATCTGTTGATCCGACCTGGTTTCCTAGTTTTTAACCGCAGGTGACTAACATTTCAATATGACAGACAGTCTCACCAATGTTGATGATGATAAAATGTGACTTCTGGAGTGTTAACAATGTTCTTGTTTAAAGTGAGTGTGTGACCTAGTTTCTGAGTGTAGATGAAAATATTTGAAGTTTACCTACAAATCATTGAGACAAACATTGTGATCAATGTTCATGTTTGGATGTGAAACGTGATTTCTAGAGTCTTTACAAGGTTAAGTGTGAACAAAGGACGGCCATCATTTGGCTCCGGTGAGCGAATAACATTAAAACAAAAATGAAGGCCAGATATCCTGGCAGTTTTTTAAAAAAAATTGCAATAACAATATAATCACAACAATGTATTTTTAATATACTTAACAACTTAAAAAACACAACTCATAGATTTTTTGCTATTGATTTATCTCATCATATGTGAAATTGTTGACTTTTTCAACTGAAATTATATTTGAAGTTTGTAACAGACTTTTTGAATAAAACCAAGGAATGGCAAAAAGCAAGGTGGTGTTGAATTTTCCAAATTACTATTGCAATTACTTCAAACTAGAGCTATCACTAAATGTGCTTTATAAACTGAGAAAGTTCATAGTAACAGAAAAGCTTGCAAACAAACTAAAAAGAGATATTGTTCTTGGCAAGACAGTTATGGTTCTTGTACACTGCACTTCCTCTCAATGTGCTTGACCATTGTATGAAGTTGTATTGAATTCCAACCAATAGTTTTTGAATAATGCTCCAGACAAGTAAAAGTAACAAAGGGCAATAACTCTGAAATTAGTCAAGATAGAGTAATTAGGCTTTTGCACTGCACTTCCTGTCATTGTGCTTGACAATTGTATGAAGTTGTATTGAATTCCAACCAGAAGTTTTCGAATAATGCTCCAGACAAGGAAAAGTAACAAAGGGCAATAACTCTGTAATTACTCAAGACTGAGTTATGGTTCCTGTGCACTGCACTTCCTCTCATTGTGCTTGACCATTGTATGAGGAATTGTTGAAGACCAGGCAAGTCGGAATTTGTCAAATTTTACCAATATTAAAGAGTGACTGGGGCGATTTGGCTGGTTATAGAACTTGGCCAAGGTATCATATCCACAGTTTCACCAAGGGTGATAATTCAGAAGTGCCTGGGGCAATGTTGGTCATTGAACTTGGCTAAGATACCATGCCCAGAACCATTTTGGTGAAGATCAAATGAAAACTGTTTGACTTACAGAGCGCGCAATGTTTTTGGGCGCCTTTCCCATAGGTATTCCCAGAATATTTTGTGATGTCTATGGACGGCGTGTTAAAAAGACATATAGAAAGGTAATGAAAGGTATAAAAAGTATACACATGCACAAACAGATAACAGATATAAAATGGCTCCATAGAAACAGTATGTACAGACAGATCTAAAATTGTTCCAACATGATAATATAATAAGTAGAAGAACAACAAATCTGTTTGAAAACATCAAAATACTTCCTTTTGTATTGTATCTTGATTTAATCTGTCTTAACTGAAGTCACAACTTGTCCTTGTGTGCAGTTAAATCTAAACATGGCTGTCACAGGCTAAAATGTAAACCACCAGCAAAAGTTCAATAAAAGATGTGCTTATTTGTAAAATGATTTGGAGAGTGTTCATGGGCAATGTTTTGGGCACCTTTCCCATAGGTATTCCCAGAATATTTCGTGAGGTCTATGGATGGTGTGTAAAAAGTATATACATGTAGAAATGTGATGAAAGGTATAAAAAGTATACACATGCACAAACAGATAACAGATATAAAATGGATCCATAGAAACAGTATGTACATGTACAAAGGTAAGGACAGATCTAAAATCGTTCCAACATGATTATACAATAAGTAGAACAAATGTGTTTCAAAATATCAAAATACTTCCTTACATATTGTATCTTTATTTATTCTGTCTTAACTGAAGTCACAACTTGTTTTTGTGTGCAGTTAAATCTAAACATGGCTGTCGCAGGCTAAAATGTAAACCATGAACAATATAGTTCAATGAAAGATACTGAAAAATGTGCCTAGTTGTAAAATGATTTGGAAAATGTTGATACAAGTAAACACAAAAAGCCTGAAAAGATGTTTCTTTTGTTTTTCCTGGATAGCATTTTGATTAAGGATATGAAAGACAGAACACAATTTTAAATTCAAGAAATATTAGAGAAAAATGAAATGAGAAATATGGAAAACTGGGGCTCCTCAACAGAATGAGTAGCAAGCAGTAATAACATGCTACAAGTACAAAAAGATACAAATACTAACAAGATGTAAAAATGTTTGCAGGGGTAAAAAAGTATCACATTTAAGTTATTATGCATAGAGAAAGTAGACTGTTACAAAGAAAGTTGTTCGATTAGTACAGGTGGAAATATTATACCGAGGGTTGACCACAAGACTGCAGTAACTTATATGAAATAAAGGACTTACAACAGTTCTGCAGTCAACGCAATTATTACTTATTATTTATAAATGCAAACAGATTCCTGTGTGAAAATAGGTATAGACGCATCTACAGTGTCGTCGTCTTAGTCATGATAATCGAGATGTGGCGTATGTGTTTTGCTCTGTGTGCACTTAAATATGAGGTATTTGGTCTGTATTTTATCATATCTGTATCACGTACACCAATTTTAGGAAAAAAAGAGTTGTAGTGTTACTATTTAAATACGCTAACTCCACAGCCTAGTGTAAATGTTAACATTACATTGGTCCGTCATCAGAATAGTACTTTAAGAGTAAGCATTTAACATTTTTTCTTGCATTTTGCTCTATCAAATTAAAATTAATTTTTGTCAAAACTCATTACTTATGATGAAATATTGTTGTGTGTCATTGTTTTATATAAATATTAATGATCAAACTCCAAAGTATCATTTCAGTGGGATGTAACAGATAAGAGTTATGGAAGTTGAATAGTTCAACTATATTTTTGTCAAAATAGCAGATTTGTAGATAGGAAATTTTAAGAAGGTGACGTGTTGTTGCTGTTGGACCTTTGAAAAACTGTAAAAAGTTGAAGGCTGTGATGTGGCTTGGTGCACAAAAAATGGTATACAGAACCCATTACTGAGAAAGTTTTCATTCATCAGAATGTTTCCGTTTTGATGTCACAATTTTCATAGAGTTATTGGTAAAGATAGCTCGACCATTGACTGGCAACTGTCCAATACTAGCTGTCGTTAGTTCAGCTGAAGTGGTACTGCTCAATGGTGGTAGGTTGAAAAGCTGTTCCATTTCGGGTTTGAAGATAGTTCTTTTCACTAACTGTTCATGATGTTCTATTACCACAATTGCTGAACTGTAAAAGGCTTTATGTGTCAAAGGGAGACGGTTACATACTGGGCACTTCCCATCTGCAAGTTTTTTATTCTTGCAAGCTGCAAAAGAAAATTATTTTACTGTTATTGATGTAGTCAATGTGCTCACTTTATGAACTGTGAAATGGTAAATATTGTTTAGAAATAGGAAAGGTAGATAATTGAAAAACAAAACAAGACAGGAAATTTGAAGCGGAGGAGAAACATTCTGACAAATTTCCATGATTGATTGCAAAATGTGGCTGTTAAGTGTTCACAAGGTTTTTCTTTTATTCGACCTGGTGACATAGTTTTTGACACTAAGTGGCCTATAGTGTTGATAAGGTTAAGCAAAAACAGATGACAAACACAGACATCCAGCAGTCAAAAGGTAGATAACTTAGAATATAGTGATTGTACAATGCATTTTATTTCTATCACACTATACAGTTTGCAGTACTTCACATTTATACTGTTTTATTCTCTGGAAACTGTGGTAAGTATATGCCATTAAGGGAGCACAAAAATGATTAAATGAGTACAGGAAAACTTTTGTCTTACAAGGGTTTGAGCAACACTGGTACACAAACGCACCAGCCAAGCCCATGATGGTAAATGTTTCTGGCTCTGCAGATTGTACAGGCTGACTTGAGAAATCCTCGTCATCAAGATAGACCTCATTTGTGATATTGAAGTGCAATGTCTCAGCAGCAAGGAACTGTAGCGATACATACATAAAAAAGTTAAATAACAATAAGAGAAGATCATATTGTTCACTACTAAGTCCATTATGAGTAAATAGAAACAGATGGATGTAGAGGAAAGTATATTTGTTTTTGTACGAAAATGGTGTAAAAAATTCAACTAATAGTCAACAACAGAAATTAATATCATACTTATGCAGAGGTAATAAAGTATAAAAGAAAATGTTACAGTACCTCTACTTTTGAAGTTTTTTTCGTAGACAAAGTGCCAGTTTCTTTCCAGCGTCCCCCTCACTGTATGTATGTGTAGCGTCTTGGCCGAACAGTGCCAGTTTAACAGTTTTGCCATTCGGTAAATCTTTAAGCCCAAGCGGCTTCATCTCTTACATATTTTACCGGGGAAGTCTGAAATGTATTATGAAAACTTTGTAAGAGAGTCTTCAGAGTAAAACAAAGGAATTGGTGCTGTGTGACCTAGTTTTTGACCCCAGGTGACCCATATTAAAACTTTAGCTAGAAATCAACCAAACATCCTTTCTGACAAATTGCCAGGATATTTGGACTGAAACAGTAGCCTTTAGAGCCTTAAAAAGATTTTTCTATTTTTGGGTCACGTGACCTAGTTTTTCATCCGAGATGACCCACATTTGAACTCGTCTGAGTAATTACTGGGACAAACATCCTGACCAAGTTTCGTGACAATCGAGGCAAAAATGTGACCACTAGAGTGTTAACAAACTAAGTGTGGACGGACGACGGACATTCATAGATCCTAATAGCTCACCCTGAGCCAGCTGAGGTGAGCTAACAAAAAATCAGTGTATTTTATGAACACTGACTTAATAACAAGAAATCAATGTATTGTATGAACACATCAGTGTTTTCTGTTAACATGCAAGTGTTTTAATGTTAACCAGTACAGTGTATGTGATACAGTATAACGCTAACAGCACACTAAGGTGTGAAAAGATTGTGATTGACATTTTGCAGTAGTACACTTTAAAGGACATTTTTAGCTCGACTATTCGAAGAATAAGGAGGCTATTGCACTCGCCCCGGCTCGGCGTCTGCGTTGGTTTAAGTTTTTTATAAAGTCAAATATCTTGAATACTATCAAAGCTATTGACTTAAAACTCAAACTATATGTTTACCATCAAAATCTACAGCTGAGGAAACAATCTCCATAACACTGTTTTGAGTTTTGACAGATTTATGCCCCTTTTTAACTTAGAATTTTTGGTTAAAGTTTTTTATAAATTCAAATATCTTAAATACTATCAAACGTATTGACTTGAAACTCAAAGTATGTGTCTACCATCAACATCTACACCTGAGGAAACAATCCCCATAACTCTGTTTTGATTTTTGACAGATTTATGCCCCTTTTTAACTTAGAATTTTTGGTTAAAGATTTTTATAAATTCAAATATCTTGAATACTAACAAAGGTATTGACTTGAAACTCAAATATATGTCTACCATCAACATTTACACCAGAGGAAACAATCCCCATAACTCTGTTTTGATTTTTGACAGATTTATGCCCCTTTTTAACTTAGAATTTTTGGTAAAAGATTTTATAAATTCAAATATTTTGAATACTTTCAAAGGTATTGACTTGAAACTCAAATTATGTGTCCACCATCAACATCTTCACATGAGGAAACAATCCCCATAACTCTGTTTTGATTTTTGTTAGATTTATGCCCCTTTTTAACTTAGAACTTTTAGTTAAAGATCTTTATAAAGTCAAATATCTTGAAAACTATCAAACATATTGACTTGAAACTTAAAATGTATGTTTACTATCAACATCTTCACCAATGTTTTTGATTTTTGACATATTTATGCCCCTTTTTAACTTAGAATTTTGTCACAGTTTTTACCAGACTATTATTAGAAATACTCGAAATAGCTTACTTTTGAAATGTCATTGAATAATTATGCAGCATGCAGCGGTCATGCTTTTTTTATTTTATACATATCAATTTTGAAACGTTACAAAGTTATTCATGATCAAATATACAAGGTGATGTATTTCTTTGAAATTATCCCCCTCCCCCCCAAAGCAATTTTTAAATTTTTTATTAGCTCGACTTTTCTATGAAAAGGGGAGCTATCCTACTCGCCCCGGCATCGGCGTCGGCGTCGGCGTTGGCGTCACACCTTGGTTAAGTTTTTCGTACCACCCCACTTTATTTCAAAAGTATTAGAGGTATGGCTTTGAAACTTACCATACTTGTTTACCATCATAACCTCCATCTACAGACAAGAGTACATAACTCTGTCAAGGTTTTTGACAGAATTATGCCCCTTTTTGACTTAGAAAGTGTATTGAGCTTGGGTAAGTTTTTCGTACCACCTCACTTTATTTCAAAACCATTGGAGGTATTGCTTTGAAACTAACCATACTTGTTTACCATCACAACCTTCATCAACAGACAAGAGGACATAACTCTGTCAAGGTTTTTGACAGAATTATGCCCCTTTTTGACTTAGAAAATACATTGAATATGTATAAAATCCACTTATTGCCTTAACCCTTTGAGATATTGCTTTGAAACTTTTAATGCTATTTCACATCATTACCCCCATCTGTACTCAAAAGAAGGTAACTCTGTCAGGGATTTGTTTTAAAAATTAAGGCCTTTTATCGACTTAGAATCTTGGTTAAGTTTTTCGTACCAGTCCACTTTTTGACTGAACTGTTTGAGATATTAATTTGAAAGTTGGAATACTTGTTTACCATCATGATTCCCAAACATGGGCAGGAGAAGGTAATTCCGTCAAGGATTTTATTTGAATTATGGGCCTTTTTGACTTAGAAACTCAGTTAAAATTTTCATTCTTGTCCACTTGTTAACTTAACCATTTGAGATATTACTTTGAAAGTTGGAGTACTTATGTACCATCGTAAGACCTATCTGTAAGCAAAAGCAGATAACTCTGTTAAAAATTTTCTTGATTTGTACTTAGAAATTCCTGGTTAAAGTCTTGTGTGCCCTTAACTGTCAAAGTTTTATTTTATTGGCAAGCACTAAACAAGTCGAGCACGCTGTCCTACTGACAGCTCTTGTTAATAATATGGTATACCTGAACTACTTTGGCTTGAATGGTGCAAGCTGCTGTTGAAATCAGCGCCTTTCAAGGGGAACTATTGCGTTGTTGTTAGTTGTGTCCTCTTGAAGCTTAGCATAAACTTCTACTGGTACCTCTATATTGGCCCATGCCATAATTTGTGTAGTTGAGACTGCCCAAAGTTCTTCAACAGCTACTTTTCTAAGGGCATTCATGAACAGGTATGTTCTGCCAGCCTGTACTGTTACTGCAGATTTTACGTTGTATAGTTGTATTCTTACCAAGTCTTCACCATCTGCAATTGCTATGGGTACATACTTTCTAACAGCTTTTTCCCGTGTCGTGTATTCCACAACTTCCCCCTTTTCCAACACTTTCCCTGCCACTGATACGGATGTGTCAAGTGGCAGTTCAAGGGCCTCTTTAATTGTCGAGACTTCAAAGGAACTCATCTGGAAAAGAGAAACAAATATAGTAATTATGAATCATATGGGATATAGCTTTACATTGTATGTTAAACCATGGATATATAATATTCCTTTTATCAAAATGGTAGTGCGAAGCAGCTTTTTAGATAAAAGAAAAATGCAAATGTAGAAATTTAAGTGCATTTGTACAACTTCATGAGGAAATGTTTTAATTTCTATGTTTTGTTATCAATTTTATACAAAAATGACTTGTGCTACAGTTCATAAGTCATAACTGGGAGATGTATAGCCTGTTTTGGAGGCTATTTCTACCAATAGATTGAATATGGATATTGATTTTAATACATGCAGGCTGTGTGATAATAGATAAAGAATAGAAAGTGTTGATGTTCTTGCACTTTTTAGCAAAAAAACAAAAGTAACTAACAGTATGTCATCTTGAGGTAGTGAGGGAAAGCTAAGGCATTGGTTAACCTAATGATGTTCCCTGTGTGGTAAAAGTCAAGTTAGGAAATGTTGGCATTAAAATAGAAGAGTTTGCAAATAATGGTGACAATGGCAAGTCATAAAAAAAGTATATTTTAAGGAAAATTCTGCAAGTCATGAAATAGTTAAGTGTTTACTATTGAGAGCAATAATTATTGTCCACAAATGAACAGGGTTAATATTTAAGAATGCAAACTTACAAATGGGAAAGTAGAAGCAGCTCAGAATTCAAGTGCTTTATTATTATACATTGACTGTTGTTGCAAGTTGTCAAGAGTTGGAGTTAGAAATACTTTTAAAATTAATATTATAATATAATAAAATGATATAATTAATAGATAAGTCAGTTGGGGAAAAAAACACCAGGAAATTTAAGCTGAAATCTGAACGTTGTAGGAAAAGACTTGCGAACAAATGATTTTAAGAAGGAACAAAGTTTAGTTGTATTTAAAATCAGACATGGCTCGATTTCGTAATCTTTCATATTCCTGCAGTACCTCATCATCAGCTCTTATAGCATTGGGGGAAAATGATGTCAGTTGTAATCCAACTCCTGTTGTTAGGTGACTAAGAGCCACATAACCCATACCAGCTTCAAATATGGTGCTCCCAAGGTCTATGGCACAGTTGTCAACAGTCAAGCCTTGCACCTTGTGTATAGTGCATGCCCAGCATAGTACTAAAGGAAATGTTCTTCTAACAATGCTGCGACCATTAAATGAATACAGATGTTCAAATGGTTCAATATCGATAGTTAATTTTCAGAAGGATAGAATGGCTGTTCATTAGTTGTTCCAATAGAAGGATCATCGAATGCAACAGAAATTCGTACAACATGTCCAAAATCAGTGCAATGTACATCCCTGACAGAGCCCATTGCTCCATTGACAAGCCCTACAGAAACATCCAAATTTCTAATTAACATGACACGAGAATTTTGTGACAAAGTCAAAACAGGCAGGCAAACTGCATCCCTGTCATCATCTGGTATGTATTGTTCAGAACACTGATGGCCAGGCTCTTTATCATGCTGTGAAAAATAGTACTCAGCCTTAATCGTATATGCTGCTGATGCGATTGGCATCGTTTGTTATGGTTTGCAACAGCTTTACGAGTACCATACAAATGCATGCTGGATAGATCGTTTTTTTCAGAACTTGAATGGTTTTTTAGGTAAAGAATATCATTTTGATTTAAGATGCCAATCCTAACACGATTAAGTAGTTGCAAATATCTTGAATCAGAGTGCTGGCGAACATTTTCTCGTAGGAAAAAAGGTGTAAACAGTCCCCACAGAAATTCGTTCTTGAAAACGAATGAGCCACGTACTGGTCGAAGTTGGAAAAAATCTCCAAACAGTATGATATTGAAACCACCAAAAGGCTGATTATTACCTGAAATTTCACAAAGACGTCTACTTATGTAAGTGAACATTTGGCTACTAACCATACTTATTTCATCAATAACCAGTGTATGAACTCCACAGAATTCTTGACGTAATAGTTTCAACTGAAATGCCTCCAATCGAAGGTATGACAGATACTTGTCAACAGGAATTTTAAGTAAGGAATGAATGGTCTGACCATGAATATTCCTAGCAGCAGTGCCAGTTGGAGCACAACACTTAACAGGTTTAGTACTAGATATGACATATGTATAGTCATGTAAATATGTAGCAAGCATGCGTAATAGGAATGACTTTCCTACACCGGCGCCTCCTGTGATAAACAAATGCAAAGGGGTGGTGACCTGCAGAGTGAAATGTTTTTGGACATGAGCAAATACTTTTTTCTGGCAGGATGTAAGCTTCTGAAAAGAAGACTCGTATTGAGTACATGACATGAAGCTACTTAACTCATGAAAATTTGATTGTTCGGTGATGTTGTCGAAATTTTCTTGAGCTTCAGGATTTGATACTTTCTCCATGTTACAAACATTTGTGCACAGAGTTTCTGGAGCAGTGGCAAGAACGTGTACATTATGTTGTTGGTCAGTCGAATTGCAATCTGTGGATAAAGCGTTTAATTCATCCTCTGCTAAACGAATACGCAAAATGCAATTTTCAAGTTGTTCAACAAAACTGAAATGTGACTGTACATTTACATCCAACATATTATGTTTGGTCATAAATGACTCTCTAGCTGATTGAAAACCTTCAAGAATATCTTTTCATGTCTATGTGGAAGTAAAAGCATTAGCAGGCTAAAGTAGTAGTTATCAGAAGAAATAGGAAATGCAGGATAGCGAACAACACGTGATGTTCCTCTTTTTCTTAACCACACATTATAATCAGGGATGAAAATTCTATCCTGAAAAGTGCTTCTATGCTTTCCTGGTTTTGGAGGTGGACAACAAGTATACCAAGATGCAAAATGGTGCAAACTTACTTGTTCTAATGATAGTGGCCGACTGTAGTAATAATCTATTATAATCGGAAGAAAAATATTAGTACAAATGTCAGGTAAGACCTCGATTTCTTTCAAGGGACGCAGCATTTTAAAGCGCATACTTACAGGCCTGCAGTTCACATATAGTACCTTTCTAGAAGTTTGTATAAGTTTAAGATTACTGATGCGAAAAGCTGCTTCCTGTGCAGAGAGTCTACGATGTTTCAGTACACATGTGCCAATGTTCCACAGACGTTGAAATGCTGTCATTTCTTGATTTTGATGGAAGATGTTGTTAATTAAACTTGCTAATGCACATCTAAGCTCATCTGGCTCGGATTTGCACAAATAATGGCAAACATAATACGCAGCTCCTTGTGCATTGTTGACAACCTGTATGTCCATATTAGCGTGCCAGTGTTTTAAAATGTGTGAATTGTAAGCATTAATGAATAAAGAATTTTTTGGCCGTACAGTTTCATAAAATCGGCCTTTGTTTTTTAATGTTAAAACTTTGCTTAGCAGTTGAGTGTTTGAACAAGCTTTCTTAGGAAAGCCAAACCGACAAGGAGGCTTGTTTGCAGGCATGCAGTATTTGGAATGACTATGAGTTTGTAGTTTTAGTACTAAATTATGCATAAAGGAGTTGTCTTGTTCATTAGGGAGACTTGTTGAGATTGTAGACTTTATATAATCTAAAATGGTATTTGCAGACGAGTCATCGATTTGATCAGGGATGCCCTCAACCCAAAAGAAGATATGGTAATGAGGGGAGCCTCTATTCTGGAACTCAACTCGAGCAAAATGGTCTTTTACACGTCCAAGGGGTCTTGAATCACTATTTATAATATATTTCATTAAAGCAGAAAACCGCCGTTCAAAATGAATAGCCGTAAGTAAAGGATCAGCTTTCATACTTGAAACGAAAGACTTTTTAGTGGCTGCTTCATCATATGACAAATTTTCAAGCAACATTCCAACCTCTGGCTAGTGCATGTCATCTGCTGATAGTGTCATGAAAAGAGTTGGAGGACCAAGGGAACGGAACATGGCTAGAAGATTGTATAAAGCATCCACTAAGTATGCAACTGTACCTCTAATCTTTTTCATGAACATATACGAGTTTCTCATATTTTCAAAATCAACATGCCTAGAGCAGTTGTAGCCTGAGTACTGTTGCCATTTAAACTTGTTTTTCGCATTTTCATACAAATATTGATCTGGTTTTTCAAAGCTATTACATCAGAAGATACAGCTGCATGTAAAAGGTAAGTCAAATTCTTACGCCAAAAATGTTGTAAAGTCTATGTCGAAAGTACATGTAAAGAGGCACCTGTACAATCCTTTCGTGCATATAACCATGTTTTCCATAAGGGAAAAGTCGTGGAAAAGCTTGTTCTTCTCCAAATGGTATCTGATAAATACTTACTGGTTGGGCAGAATTTTTTGGAACAGAAATACTTTGCGGCTCATTTACTGTTTGATCATCAGAAATTGCAGTGTAATTGACTTCAGTCATTGTTACCTCTTCAAGAGTACTAATGGTTTCACTGTCATCAGCACTGTTTGGTTTTGGAACACCAACAGGATTGAAGGTAATATTTCCTAGGGCAGAAATATTGATATCTTTGTACAACTGATTATTTGATTTAAGCCAATGCAAAGCCATGAACAGTTGCATAGGTTTGATGAAAAATACAGCAGATAGCCCAACAGCAGTTCCAGACTCAAACTTGACAAGACGAATGTTATTTAGATTGTCTATAGTTGAAAGTTCATTGACAATGTGATTAATATCACGAGGCAGATTAACAACTAAACCTTTTTCCGCGAACTGCCCACCTGGTAAAATAATCATCGACATGCATACTTGAATTTTAGCTAACAGTTTCTTTTCAAGACTACTCAATGCAGACAATTCCTTAGGAATAGCGTCAACACTAAGCATATTTAAAGTCGTGCATAGTTGTGGTATTTTGCATTGTTTTATCTGTTTTAAACAGTTAGAGCATAAAGCAGAATCAGGATTTATATTCAACTGCCTACTTACAGCGTTATTATTTCATTCTCCATACCGGCAAATTTGATTGATAAACAAAAATCTTTCACAACTTACACAGTTATTGTATGGCACTTGCCTAATAGCCAGTTCATAATGATGATTTGTTAATAAAAAGAAATCATGGTAATTACTGGCCTCACTGCAAATGTCCTCATTCAAACTTGTTTGTACAGACACAAAAGCGGCTGCATTTTCTGTGTTATCCTGATTGACAGTGGCAGCTGAAGATACAGTGTCTGTGACATCTAAAATGTTGAATGAATCTGAATTGACTGTTTGTTTTCTTCTTTTTTTATTTGATTTTCTCTTGCTGAAACTGACATAACAGTGATCATGGTTAACAAGTGTGTGGTTATATTTTTATAAGGGATTTCAGTGCAATATCAGTAACTTTACCGAAGTGTTATCAGTATCGTAGACGAAGTTATTCACTACTATCGATACGGGGAACAAATTGATCAGTGCCACCTCACCAGTGACTTTCAGTTACATTACCCCAAATATGCGTTGCGCTGAGGCGCAACGTAAAAACTCAGAGAAACCAGGCAGGCAGGCAGAGCTTAGATATTTGAAATATTACTTAGCATTGTGAAGTGGACCTCTATGAATTGCCCCTTGTATTATAGCCAATTGTAGTCAGGTGAGTGATATAGGGCCATCTTGGACTTCTTGTTTTGGGTAAACAACATGAATTTTGATGGATTTTGATTTCACAAACAATAAATCGATAATATACTTCAACATATCAAACAGGTTTTTGAGTCACACATTTGGAATGGAAGGTGGGGGGGATATTTTAGTATTTTTGGACTTTGTCATACTTAGCTAGTCTGCTTTTAAATTTTGCATTTGAGTCACTTACATGCAAACTATCAAACTTGGAATACCTGTTCACTATAAAATGTACAATAGAATAAAGGAAGATTTTTACAAGTTACATAACGTCATAATGTATTTTGGCTGGATTATTGCCCCTTTCTTAATGTAAAAAGTTTCACACACACAATATTTTTGTAACAGTGAACATAAGCAACCAAACTTAGTGTATAAGAAGTATTTATGAATATCTTTGATGTCAAGGTCACTGTTACTAAAAATAGGAAAACTGTCAAATATTCAATATCTTTTGTTACAGTTGACATAAAGTAACCAACTTTTGTTTGTTGCGAGTATTTAAGAAGATAGGGTTGGCTTTTGGGGCTCCTGTGGTCATTGTCAAGGTCTCTAACTAAAAGCAGAAAAAACAGTAATATGGTCAATATCTCAAGTTACAGTTGACATAATGTAACTAAATAATTAAGTGTGAAATACATATGAATAAAGACTTTTAAATTAATTGGGATTGTGTTTGGGGCTCATGGGGTCCAGGTTTTTTTTCTAAAAATAGAAATATGGGAAAAATCAATATCTTTCTAGTTGCAATTGAATTATTGTGACCAAACTAAGTGTCTAGTTATAATAAGGCCATCCTTAAAAAATTGTTTGTTTGCCCTAACGCGACCGACTGATGAAAATCCTCCCGACTGACTTTTTTTTTTGGATCTGAAAGCCAAAAAAAAATTTTTTTCTGCCGTCGAGAAAAACCGTTCCGTTTTTTGTCATTTTCCATCTTTCCGGTATTTCTTTTCTGTAGTTCTTTCTTAAGTAATACCAATCGGTTCTTCTCGACTATGCTTGACAGAACGGGTACGCTGAAGCTCACTCCGTAGGGAAATCGTACCAATAATCGTGTCAGAAATCTGACACGCTCACATTTCAGTATTTCATGAGAAATGAATGAAAAGAATAAATAATTTTATTAATAAGACTATAATCTTTTAATTTGCCAAATTTGAACATCAAATAATATCTATTTAACGTAAAGCACAACGAAAGTTTCGAGCAGGTCAGAATTTTCACATATTGGTAGCCATCTTGCCGATTTGACAATTATCACGTGACCATTCCCACGAACCTTTGGAAAAGGATATCCGCAGGAAATCGCCGAAAATTCCGATTGCGGTCACGGTCGGTGACAGTTTATTTATTACATGACCATGTGCGTTTTGGCGCGAACACTTTCAGGTTATGTACCGCGTCGAAAATAAAGTAATTTTGTTTTCAAATTTAAAAACATAGTGGAAAATGCTAGTTTATATTTACACTCGTCCTTTATATCATCTAAACACTAATCAAAAGGAAATATCCAGCGTTCTGAACTACATGAAAAATAAGTGCGATTGCGTCATACGACATCTCGCTGGAAAGTCCGTTGTAAATGTAAACAAAATGATTCATGTTTGAAAAATCGATGTTTTTGTAGTCAACTTTGGTTGTAGAACATTGTAATTGGTTTGAAATTATGATTTAATAAATATATGACCTAAACATGTCCATATTTCCCTACTCAACGTACATTAGATGAAAATGTGCATGCTCTGTTATTCTGGTATGGATTTGTAGTAGTGCTGATCCAAAACTCTATATACAGCCGCACCTGACGAAAAACAAAATATAAAAATAGTGGCATTCAGAGTTTTGGAAGCCAGAACTAAATGTTAAACCTGGCAATGTCAGATGAAAACATTCCACTCAATTTGATATTATCTGACACTGAACATTTTGTAATTTCTCGCATTAATTAAATTAAATTTTTACAGTGATGCAAATTAATTTTCCTTTGTTGAAGTTCAAATTTTATAGATGTTTTATGTGATCCTGTTCCTAACCTGGCCACAGGTCCAAATACAAGGCTCACTCGGACACCTATTTGTTTGACATTCCATAGCTTAATAACTTCTTCAAATTTACGATTTGAATGATTTTACAACACTATTAAAGCACTCTTCTGGAATGAGCCTTGTTAAGCACTTTGGGAGCCTGGCTAATGGCTAAAATTATAATGTGCAAACCACCACCCATGCAGATATGTTACAAAGCAGGTTAATAGCATTCTACAGTGGGGTACTAATAGCCAATAGGTACATACAACAGAAGAAATAGAGAAATATTAAGACAAGAAAGGTGCAAATATTAAGTGTACAATATGTGCTATCAATCTAAGATACAACATACATGTCAACGTATGTACCAAGTTAACACAACATCTATAAAACATCTGAAAATCAAGAAAAAAAAAAATTAAAAAAAAAAAAGACCTACCTACCTACCCACTGAAAAAATTATGGGTCGTGTTAGGGCAAACAAACAATTTTTTAAGGATGGCCTTATGAAAAACTTTTGTGGGATTGTGTTCTGGGATCAAGGTCAAGGACGCTGTTACTTAAAAAATGGTGATGGATAAAATCAGACGAGCGTCTGGCACCAGTAGGCTGTGCTCTTGTTAAATTTCAAAAGTATTTAAACTTGATTCATCACAGTTCATTTCATATTTTTGCTATAAAGCTACATTTGTTGTATTTTGTCTTAATGTTTGATGCCCATTTTAAAAAGAACATCTCTGTGGTCCAGTGGTTAACACTGTGGACTTCCAATCGGAAGGTCTCTGCTTCGAATTCAGATCGGAGTTTCTGAAACTGCAGATTAACGCTTCTCAGTGTTTTCCAACCAATATATATATGACCAACAACCCGAGGCATGAGAATCATATTGTACAAGATTTGGTGAAAGGTAAATTTCTGGATTTTCTGGTATATTGTTTATTATAGAGCGATGATGACGTCTAAAACATAACATTTTGATAGTATAACGTAGGGGTTATTACTGCAAATTAACCGGGCGGGTCTCAGCAGGATTACCTGGGACTGTCTTACATTATTTGTTTCATTTTTAGCTCACCTGGCACAACATGCTGGTTATATTTTTATGGCAAGAAGCCGGTCTAGGTGGTAAATAAAGAGAAGCTGTTGAGACTGCACAATCGCATGGAACGTTTATAAAACAAAATTTGCATCCATTTTCCATTCTTTTGCAAGTTTTACATTCAAGTTACAATTTTGTTTAATGTGCATTTTGTCACCTTTGAACAAAGAAACAAGAAGACGCGGCAATGCTGCCAAAGCAGGTTTAAATGGCGCCTGCAGAAATTGTAGAATTAAAAAAAACAGTCATCTTGACTCCCCCCCCCCTATTAACAGTGCCCTTAACCTTGACCCTTATGACCTTGACCCCAAAATTTTTTTTGCTACAATTTAAAAACTAAATTTTTTTTTACATTTTTAGTAACAGTCACCTTGACCATGACCCCAGTGACCTTGACCCCCCAATTTTATTTTTGCTTAAAACAATCTAAAAACTAAAAATAAATAAAAATCTATTTTTAGTGACAGTGACCTTGACCTTGACCCTAGTGACCTTGACCCTGAAAATTTTTTTTTTTGCTTAAAAGACTAAAAACTAAAAATAAATAAAAATCTATTTATAGTAACACTGACCTTGACATTGACCCTAGTGCTAAAAACAAACTAATAACTAAAATTGAATAAAAATCTATTTTTAGTAACAGTGACCTTGACCTTGACCCTAGTGACCTTGACCCCCCCAAATTTTTTTTGCTTGAAACAATCTAAAAACTAAAAATAAATAAAAATATATTTTTAGTAACAGTGACCTTAACCTTGACCCTAGTGACCCAAAGGTTCCTCTCCACGCAAGCTACCTACACACCAAGTTTCATTACAATTGGTCACTCCTAACTCAAGTTATTGAGCGGAAACCATTTTTCTATTTTTAGTAACAGTGCCCTTGACCTTGAACCTAGTGACCCCTTATGCAATCCCAAGCTTCCTCTCTACACAAGCTACCTATACACTGAGTTTGATTGCAATTGGTCACTCCTAACTCAAGTTATTGAGCGGAAACCATTTTTCTATTTTTAGTAACAGTGACCTTGACCTTGACCCTAGTGACCCCAAATGCAATCCCAAGCGGCGTCTCCACGTAAGCTATCCTACAGACCAAGTTTCATTGTAATTGGTCACTCCTAACTTGAGTTATTGAGCGGAAACCATTTTTCTATTTTTAGTAACTGTGACCTTGACCTTGACCCTAGTGACTCCAAATGCAATCCCAAGCGGCGTCTCCACGCAAGCTACCTACAGACCAAGTTTCATTGTAATTAGTCACTCCTAACTTGAGTTATTGAGCAGAAACCGTTTTTCTATTTTTAGTTACAGTGACCTTGACCTTGACCCTAGTGACCCCAAATGCAATCCCAAGTGGCGTCTCCACGCAAGCTACCTACACACCAAGTTTCATTGCAATTGGTAACTCCTAACTAAAGTTATCCAATGGAAACCAATGTTTGACGCCCGCCCACCCGACATACGACATCGCCATTCTAATAAGTAGGTTTTTTTCAAAAAACCTACTTAAAAACACAGCTTGTATGTGTTATTGGAACAAGTGGTTTACTAAATTTTACCAGATTTACACTGATTTAATTTAGTAAGTTCAAACGTTGTTTAATACTGCATGTCATTAGTGATTGCAAAAGTTTGTGCAAGTCTAATAATTGAGTCGCATGATTTGATGTACTATTTACTGGCACTGGAAAGGATACCACATTAAACAGTGACAATGACTTATGAAATACAGACATGGGAAATTTTACTGAGATATAAAGTTTCATGACTTGTCTAGCAAAAATAAAGTCAACATTCTTGTATGCTTTATGTGGTTTTTATTTGTTTGTGAAACAAACAAATATACTTACCATTTTCCGATGCCTACTCCATTAGTAACGAATCTGAAAGTAGCCCCGGCATGTCAAATCCCAAATTTTGATTCTTCATTTGAAACCATATGGCCATCGCACACATTAAAGTTGTATTGTTTCAAAATATAATGTTATAAACATGCAGCATCAGCTCAATTTTGTGAACTGTTTCTGAATAAGAACTGCCGATGTATATCATTTTACAATTATGCGTAAAAATAAGGGACGATTTAATATTATATATACACCCTATAATAATAGTTCTGATTTCTTAACCCGCCGGCCATTTCTTAAACCTTGTGTAGAAAGAAAACATATGTATTTGAGTTTCTGTGACAACAAAATGTCTAACCTTGATCGTTATTTTAAAGAATTGCTATTTTGAACAGCCATGAATATTTACGGGCATGTTTACACATTCTCTTTTTAGCTCACCTGGCTACGCCATCGTCCATCGTCCGTCGTCTGTCAACATTTTGATTCAAATGACGTCTCCTCTGAAACCTCTAGGCCAATGTTGATAAAACTATGCAGGAATGTTCCTTGCATGAAGCACTACAAAAATTGTTCAAAGAATTCCATTCCATGCAGAACTCTGGTTGCTATGGCAACAAATATGAAAAACTTTAAAAATCTTTAGTTTAGTTTTGCATAGGAATATATAGGAAAAACTTTAAAAATCTTCTTCTCTGAAACCACAAGGCCTAGAGCTTAGATATTTGGCATGTAGCATTGGCTAGTGGACCTCTACCAAGATTGTTCAAATTATGACCCCTGGGTCAAAATTGACCCCGCAGGGGGGGGGGGGTCACTTAGTTTTGCATAGACTTACTTAGTAAAAACTTTAAAAATCTTCTTCTTTGAAACGACAAGGCCTAGAGCTTAGATATTTGGCATGTAGCATTGGCTAGTGGACCTCCACCAAGTTTGTTGAAATTATGACCCCCGGGTCAAAATTGACCCCGCAGGGGGCGGGGGGTCATTTAGTTTTACATATGCTTATATAGGGAAAACTTTAAAAATCTTTTTCTCTGAAACCACAAGGCCTAGAGCATAGACATTTGGCATGTAGCATTGCCTAGTAGACCTCTTCAAAGTTTGTTCAAATTATGCCCCTGGGGTCAAAATTGACCTTGCCCGAGGCATATATAGGAAAACTTACTTGGTCTATAACATTATCTAGTGATCTTCCACCAGGCAAGTGGACTTGTACCAAGGTGAGCGATATAGGGCCATCTTGGCCCTCTTGTTACAAATATATCCATCCATTCATAAATATTTTATTAAATGCAAGGCAAGGGATGTAATTATAACTTTCCTTATTGCTGATATGTTTATTCTGCGGACCTGGCACGAGCTAGTCTGCGTTTCTACAGGTATTAGAAATATGTGTAGCACCTTAAGCAGAAAACACTTGTAGGCCTCGTTATCTTGAAACGCATCGAATGAGCTATTTTGTTAAAATTCATTCATATCTTATCTATTAATGACTGCAGAAAAAACATTTGATAATAATTATAATATCTTTATTTAAAGAAGGTAAACACACTATGACAAATATACAAAATATTTACATATTTCCAATGTGGCCTTCTGAGGAAGATAGCATAGATAATACACAAAATGAAATGAAATGAAAATTAAACGTAATGAAAATGTACAAATTTTCTTTTACACATCACCAAAGAAAGACAAACACTCATTATATTAAATACAAGCACGCATACAAAAATGTATAAACAATATCATGTCAGTATTAACAGTATTCGGATTGTAGTAAAAACAATTTGTAATGATATTTGAAAGATTGGATATTTGAAATATTTCTTATCTTTAAAGGAATTATGTTCCATACAATTCTGCTGTTATAAATAAAACTTGTTTTAAAACAATTTGTGTTAATTTTCTGTACATACAGGTCTTTTCTTGAAGTTGATCGTAAATTATACATTTGGTTGTTGGAGAGATATATACTGCAGTGCAAGATTTTGTGTAGATTTGTATACTAATAGCGCTACATGATAGGCATATCGTTTTGAAAAAGAAAGCCACTGTAGTTCTTTAAACATTGAATGTGAATTTGTCAGAATTGGTTTATTTAATATTATTCTTGCCGCCCTTTTTTGATACTTTAATATAGTTTTTTCTACATGCGTACCTTTTCCCCATACTGTGCAACAATAATCGAAAGTGGGCAGTATATAAGCATTGTAAAAAATGAGTCTCATGTCGTAAGATAAATAATACGAAATTCTTTTTAGGAGAGCAAGTTTGGAATTGAGCTTACAATTTGAACATCGTTACTTCCTGGTCTCAACCATATATGTTCTGTAAATGTATATTGTGGCATTTTATTGATCGGTGCTATTGCCTGCTCGTTATGTGTTATGGAAGCGCCATTACTAGCTGCTTGATCAGTGTCTGATTTTAGACAGTTGGTGAAAACATTCTATTTAGTGAAAATCCCTATGTGTACTGGGAATAGAAACAGAGGCAATTCGATCCAAAATACGATTTAAAATTGTTGCATTCTGTTAATATCTTATTACCATCTGGTAAAGCCTTCACTAATGAAGATTACAGACTGAAATAGCCATCACTACAAAGCAAAGAACACATATTTTGAATACACAAACAAATCCAGCGTCTTCAGCGCTTTGATTATTTGTTTGGATACCAAAGAAATATACTTACTGTTTTCTGATGCCTAGTCTCCAAACCTGAAAGTAGCTACAGCATGTTAGTCAGAATATAACCCCAAATTATGATTCTTCATTTTAAACCATGGCAATCGCAGACATGAAAGTTGTATTATTTGAACATATAATGTTATAAACTCATGCACTATCAGCTAAATTTTGTAAATGCAACTAAAGTAAACTAATCCCAAATAAGAACAGTGGATGTATATCATTTTACAATGATGCGTATGAATAAGGGACAATTTACTATATATATACAACGTAAAGAAATAGTTTGAATTTCTTAACCTGCTGGCTATTTTCTTAATCTTGTGTGGATTGAAAACATACCTTTTGGAGTTTCTGTGACAACAAATTGTCTAAGCCTTATCGTATGGAAGGCTGGTGGGTCATGCTTATTGCTAAATGCTTTTTGCTAATTGCTTTTTGCTAAATGATTTTTGGCATGCTACTTGGTAACGACTTTTTGCTAATTGCCTTTTGCTAAATGCTTGTTGGCCGGTGGATCATGTAAATTACTGCTTTTTGCTAACTGCTTTTTGGCTGGTAATTGCAAATTGCTTTTTGCTAATTGGTTTTTGCAAATTTCTTTTTGTAAATTGCTTTTTGCTAATTCCTTTTTGCTTACTGCATTTTACTAAATGTTTTTAGACCGGTGGATCTTGTTAATTGCTAATTGCTTTTTGCTAAAAGCTTTTTTACCAATAATTGTTAATTGCTTTTTGCTATATGCTTTTTGGCTAGTGGATCATGTTAATTGGTAAATGCTTTTTTGCTACAATGTTGATTGCTAAATGCTAATTGCTATTTGCCAAATGCCTTTTGCGCAATAAACATGCTTTGGTTCGACACTTAGACATGATTTTTATGGTCAGGTCAGGATGTGTTTTTCTGTCCTGTACTCCAAAATGACAATTCCATAACCAAATCGGAAAAGTTTTTTCTACAATTGCAGATCATAAACGTACGTCCGTAGTTTCTGTTTTCAAAGTTTGTTTCAGCTCATGAATACAAAAATGAATGGTGGCAACAAAGTGTATTCATAAGTTTCATAATCTATATATGTATAAAGTCAAATATAATCATACATTGTGAAATTGAACAAAGTAATATGCTTGTTCACAAGTTCATAAGTTGTTCTTATTTCCTTGGCGGATAGGGTTCTAGTCCAACTGTCCACCAGTAAATAAGATAAGTGAAATAAGGTTGAAACAGGCATTTAATCTTGGAACATAAAGTGCATGCCTAAAGATTTGTAACTGTTGCATTCTGTTCATATCTTATTAAAACTGAAGATTAAAGTATGAAATAGCTGTCAGAACAAAACAAAGTACAGATATTTTGAATACACAAACAAATTCAGCATCTTCAGCGCTTTGATTCAAAAGTTGAATAGTGTCCATTAAATTCATCATGTAATAGTTTCTGTATATTTAACAAAGTGTCTTGTATAATAACTTTGACTGGAATTAAGTGTGGGGATAATTATTCCCATTAATGATTCATTGAATCTATTCTCTTATAATTAATATAATTTCTTGTTGCTTTGCAAATAAGACATTCTCAGCTTACAATGACTTTTCAAGATTATTGAAAGAAATAAACAATCGAGTCTGAAAATGTTGAATGGCCATTTCATTTTCCTTCATGCTATTTACAATTTTTGAAATTCTACTATCAACTGTGTACATGTAAGAAGCTAAATTATTATTTACTATGCTGGTTGGCCCAGTTTTCGTGGTACTTAACACCTTTTATAACACTACAGAGTACAAAAAAATAAACGAAGAAACAACGATGGTCAAAATATAACCCAAAACATCTAACATTTAATATATGACGTACTTTATTTATTCCGATTGTCACATTGTTTACGCAGGTTCCAAAATATAATATGTGTTGACCTTTGACGTCACAGGAATATGTGCACCAGAATTCGTGGGTCGACCAAAAAGTTTCATTGCAACAAAGTGTCCAATATGACATTTCGGAATCTCGTTTAAAATCATGTTTATATGTCTTGTGGGTCAACATTAGTTGATTACATACAAACAAACAGTCAAATAATCTTCCAGTAACAATTTTGAAAAAACGATCCTTTCAATAACACAAAATGTTCAGACTTACTTTGGATGTACATGAAGTATGTCTGCATAGTATACCATTTAAAGGTATAAAACACCAAATTTTTGTAACGGATATCAACGGAAAACTTTAACTGGAACATATTTACAGTTTGATTTACTTCAATTGTTTTATTTAATGAGAGCAATGGGGACAGAAAAAACTGTCGCCATTATCAACTTTTTTTATAGGTGAACAAAACTCTAAATGAGTCCAGTGACAACACTTTTCACACTCTGCCCAACCTACAAACTTCACACTGGGACAATACCTGAGACGTTCAGGCTCCCAAAGGTTGCAAATGCAGCACAAGGCTTCTTCGAAAGTTTCATCGTCTGACATTGGTTCGGTGTCTTCATTTGCTAGGTTAATATGGCTTGGTCCGGGTTCTTGACTGTAAATATATATTTTATCTTGATTTGATGCCACTGTGGCCTGAACTGTTGGGCTGATTTTTTTTGAGTTAAAGATGCTTGTAACTGCGGGTTTGGATTTTGCTTTTGAATTGTGACTGCTAGTAGAGGGTTTCTTAGTGCTAGCCTTAGATATGAGGGCACTAGATAGTTCAGCTTCCGTAATTGCTTTACCGGCTACAGGAACAAAAGTTTTGCTTGCAGACCTTGGTTTTTTGAAGGGTGGTATGAACTTTTGCACTTTGGACTTCAAAAACATTTGGGTAGATTTAATTTCCCTTTGTCGTTTCAAGTGATTTGTTGGACTTTGTATTTCTTCATTTTGTGAACTAAAACTTTCACAGGATGCGTGGTCAACTTCTTCAGTGATTGTATTTGTTGTAATACGATTTGGTGCTAACTTTTCATCGGACACAACTTTGTTATCAAGTGGCCAGATGCCAGTCTTTCTGAACGCAGAGATTATGTTAGCTGGAGTAAGTGCTTTTGGATAAGCTTTGCAAGCAAGACTGCAAATGTCGTATCTTGTAATCTGCCGTCCAACATTTGACCGCATGAAAGATTGGCACTCTTTATTGTATGCTGTTTTAAAGGGCTTAAAAACACCAACATCTAAGGGTTGTAGGAGATGACTACTATGAGCGGGTAGTATGAACAGAATAACTTTGTTTTCTTTAGCCCAATTTATCAGTGGTACACTAAGATGTGAGGTGGCTCCATCATAGATTAGTAAGGTATGTTCTGTACCAATACCTCCGGGAATATGCTTTGACAAGTGTGTCTCTATATACTCATGGAAAATGGAACTATTTGACCATCCAGAGATTGACATTGTAGACCCAGTTCCTGGAAGAGCCCCTGATAGAAGATCATCGAATGCCCGCTTCCCCTTGAAAACGAAAAATGGTGGTACACAAAGACCAGTGGCATTGCAAGCTGAAATAACTGTTGTTGTACCAATGCGGACTGATGTTACGGCTGGAACTGAAGAACCTTTTGGACCAATCACAGAAGGGGGAGAATGTTCAGGTGAAATGCCTGTCTCATCTATGTTGAAAATTCTATGTGGCTTATCATTGAGCTCATACTTATTCAAAATATCTTGAAGGTTACTATAATATGTTTCAATAACGTCTCTGCTCACAGCCTTAGCTCTGGTGATTGATAGTGATCTTGGTTTAAGAACTTTCATGTCCGGACACCTCCTTAAAAAACCATTTAGCCACTTTCTGCCTAATAGTTTTTCTTTTTTGTCCCATTTGCCAAGGTAAATAGCAGTATCTGTAGCCAACTCTCGGAGTTCAAGGCTAGAGTATCCGTAGCCATACATAGCCATTTCTCTGACATGATCACATAGTGATTGTTCTTCAGAAATAGACAAAAGTGTCTCAGGACCTGAACCTTTTCTATCAGGTTTGATACGACCAAGTGTACGGTCCCTAAGTGTTTGTTCAGGAACACCAAATAGTAGAGCTGCTTTATATACGCTCTGTCCATTTTGCCATGCTTCATAAGCTTTGGTCAGACTTTCATCAGTATATCGTCTGTATTTCTGCTTGATTCTTTGAGGTTTAATCTGCAAGTAAACATACCTAGTTTGCATTCTTGCAGAGGTTTTTCTAAATAATAGTTTTATTTTCAGAATAGAACTAAATTAAATATATAAAAATCAAACATGAATATGTTTAGTCTACAGAGCAGTTTGAACAACATTTTCCACAATAGACAATCAATTAATGGGAAAGTAATGCTGACTTTAAACCGACAATAAAATGACGAATGCAAATGATGAAAATCAAATTTCTTTTAACCAAATGCACGGACCTATAGGTAAAAGTATTATTGAACGGCCCTCATTAGAGTTCAACCGTAGTTACTCCCCTTAGTACAAAATGGTGGACAGACGCTAGTGAAATTTGACAGCTAGCTAGAAATCATATTTTTGGGAAAATACTTATTTTTAATGAATCCAAATGAAATAAATGGAATATTATATTGATTATGTAAATGAATAAATTGTTTTACGTACCAGTTTATGTCTCATTTTTTTCTTTCTTCTGGTTTGACAGAGAGAAGGACAGGTGGGGTGTTCATTGACAGAAAATTAGCGCGTGCTTTGCTCGCGTATAACAATAGCGTGAGTTTAATCTAAATACCACGAATTCTGGAACTACCACGAATACTGGGTCCAACACCATACAAACTTCCTCAGCTTATAAAGCAGTCTTTCGGGGTAATAATCACATTTAGTGATAGCTCTAGTTTCTTTTGTTTTCATTAACAGTTTTCATTTTAAATAAGATATTTTCTAAATGTTCTCAATGGACAGCAATTTCTTATGCAGTGAGGCCTATAATAATTTCTACTGTGTCCATTTTTGATACTGTTGACTTATAATAACATGACAGATTTTGTCATTGATATTATGATATATTTAACTTTGAAATCACTATCTGTTACAAAATCTTAACTGGTCAGTAACACCTTTGTGCATGAGAATTACATGGACTTCCCGCGTTAGTAGAAGTTGTATCAGCACTGGTAGCATTACAGCTGCTGTGGAGATGGATTATGAACAGTATTTGCACAATGTCAGGGGACTTAACAGTGAGCAGAAACAAATCTTCTACTATGTTCTACACAAAGTTAAGACTAAGTCTATGCCATTTTACATTTTTCTATCTGCATTCTGTATTCCAGCCAACCAAGGTTTTCATTTCAAACCTCTTGATATGCAACAATGAGCGACTTTAGTGAATTACCTCCCCTGAATGTCATAATAGGTGGCGCTAATGTCAAGTAGGTCCAATATCGATTTCCTGTCAAGCTCGCCATTGTTGTTTACCGATGCATTTGACAGGCTGATCTAAATGTTTTGATTGTTAAAAAAATGCCTGAAACCACATGTTCTGTACCCTTTTCTTCACGGAAAGGAAGACACAGATTCCCTAAAGACAAATTACGACGACAAGCTTGGGTGCAAGCTATAAAACGGGGAAAAACGAAGTATGAGATGTGGTCACCTAAGTTTTCTTACATCTGTGAAAATCATTTCACCGAGGAAGATTACCATGCTGCATCGTACACTTATTCAGGTGAGATGATTATAAAGTTTCTGTAATGCATTTGATATAATGACCTCAAAAAATGACTTTTCCATTGCCACATTTATAGATTCTATAATATCACAGGTGCTTGAATTCTTGGAATTTACGTCTACTTTCACTTTCAATATACGGACATACATGTATGCAGTCGGGTATCAAATATGACACGCAAATATTAATATCAAATAAATTTTGACAAGAATACTTGTACCACCGAAATAACAGGAATAATAAAGACTATTTCTACTTTCTTTTTCACTATATGCATACTGGCTAGAGTCCTGTAACCGGACACTTTTCAAACAGTGACTGACAAAACAAATAGTGAGATTTCTGGTCAAATAGTTAAATTAAACTGTTGTTGTTAGAAATCAAGTGTCTGTCTGATCACCACCATATGATTATAAACATTAACAAATTATTCACGCGTTTTAACAAGTGTCCGGTTTGATGGTTGTCCAGGTTTGGTGGTCCCCAACCAGTATAGAGAACCACTCCAAAATTAATACAAGTCGGTCAAAAGCTATACATAGCTTATGTTTTTATATGTTATTGTAACATGCCGACAGAAAATAAACTTTGTATTTGTATACTTTAGTTTCAGTAGCCTACTGAAGCCAGACATTTTTTAGTTTTGTATTGATAGAGAAACATCTCCATGGAATGAAACCACATGTTAGTGTGTTTGAGTAATGAAATAAAGGACCAATTATAGAAATTAAGTTTGCAGATGCCAAGTGTAGAGATGAAATAAACTGTATGTGTCTTAAACAATCTTTTTTCTGTATATTTTCAGGTGTCCAACGAACAAAACAAGCACTAAAGAAAAGTGCTGTACCAAGTGTATTTTCTTGGACGTGTAAAGACACCCTACAAAAAAACAAGGTGCGGAGAGAAAGACATCTGTCCAGAGAAGACCGTAAACGAAGTTTATTTCAGGACATTTCCACTACTGTTAACATACAGACAGAATCAGATGATGTGATTTACTTTGCTCAGAAGTTGGACATTGTTTGTTATGAGTTTAATGTAGGGGCCAGTGAGGAGATTTTTTCCTTTGATCGCCAAGAGCAGGTTGAAGAAACTGAAGAACCAATGGAAGGTGTTTATTTGACTAAAGATGCTGAAGTACAAACACTAAAGCTTCCAGCCTTCAGCATTTACAATTTTCAACATAACCCTGCAGCTGTGCACTTTTACACGGGGCTTGAAAATTATGCCAAGTTTTTCTTTGTTTTAAATACATTAGGACCTGCTGCCTACTTCTTAAATTACATATACCATTCAGTTGTTAGTGTGAATGTTCCTAACCAATTTTTCATAGTTCTAATGAAGTTAAGGAGAAACATGACAAACTTTGAACTTTCTAGAATGTTTAGCACTACTGAAAGTGTCATTTCAAATATATTCATAACATGGGTTATATTCATGCATAAACAATGGAGAGAAATAAACATTTGGCCCAGCCAAAGTCTTGTTAAACATTTTGCTCCAAGCAGTTTCAAAAGAAACTATCCAAAAACACGTGTTGTTATTGATGGAACTGAATGCCCAATCAAAAAGCCAAGAAATCCTATTTCACAGCAGGCTACTTTCTCCACTTATAAAAATCGCAATACGGTGAAAGTTTTGGTGGGTACAACACCCGGTGGTTTAATTTCATATGTGTCGCCATCCTATGGAGGATCTACCAGTGACAGACAAATTGTAGAGCGAAGCACACTTACAAAAATGTGTGATCAAAACGACAGTATAATGGCCGATAAAGGTTTTAATGTTCAAGACTTGTTTGCTCCTCATGATGTTCATATTAACATTCCGACATTCTTCAGAACAGGATGTCAAATGAGACAGTTATTAGAGACCGGAAAATATCAAGCAAACGTGTTCACGTGGAAAGAATTATAGGCCTTGCGAAAACATTCAAGATATTAACATATCCTATGACAGCAACAGAAACAAAGCTGTCAAGTGAAATTATATTTTCATGTTTCATGTTATGTAATTTCAGAAATGGCATTGTGTCTTCATATGCATGAAGTAATTTTCTGAACAATAGCGATATGTTCTAACCATGCTAACTGAAATAAATTGTTTTCCAAATTTGACATTTTCTTTACCCATTTTAACTATGGATGTAGTGACTCGATTGTGGCTTAGGAATACTGTTTGTGGTTTCAAGCCCCACTGGGGTCATGACCATACCTCATATGACTCGAGTACTGGTTTTTCCAGGAAGCAGACTCTGGAGTGACTCGCTAAAGTTCATACTTTCTTATTTGTATGTGCTTAAATAAATAAGATGACTGCAAGTGTGCCTGTCTCTATGACCAGTGTAGATCATGATCGGTCAAGGTTTTTTTTCCAGACATTTAGCAGGGTATGACAAAATGATGTTGTGTATGTCTAAACCAGCATAAGAATTGTAGTCTATGGTCCGAATAAAAATCTTTTCCAAAACCAATGAAAGCTACATACTGTTTGTGCTATGTTTGCAATGTTCAAATTATCCAGTTTTCTGATTTATGCAAAAGACTACCCTACATGTACAGGGACACATGTTATATAAGGAAAAATACAAATTAATGAACATAAACTTTATTTTTTTACACATCAACTGAAATATGATTAACAGTTTTAATGCACATCATCAGCACAGTTTACTCAATAAATATGTAGAACACAAAAATGTACTTTGACACAATAGGGGGCAGTAAAGATGTCTATTTATTTTATGCTTTCTGGTAAAATAATGTTTCAAAGCTTTGAAAATACCAAAACCTTCAAACCGGAATGCCCCAGATTTTTATCAAAAAGTGAAAATTTAAAGTGATATTAAACTGAAACAAACATTATGATGCAATATGTATATGTGAGTGAGTGTATGTATATTGTGCATGTATTGTCTTTGCCTTATTTGTCATGTATGTAAATACATTGTGAATTGTTGAAACTCTGTGTAAAAATTAACAATATTAAACACTAGTTTGTTATTTACATATCATCAGAGTATTTAAAACTATATAACAAATCACATCTCTAAAAGTTGTTGCTCTGGTCACATGGTTAATAGTCTGAGGTTCCTGGTTCGAATCCCTGGAAAATTTCAGTCAGTGTTTCCCCATCCTACTAGACATGAACTGGTTTAGAACCCCGTGTGCTGTACACTTGGCATGTGAAAGAATTAAGGAGTTTATTTATAAAATGATCTAGGGTCTGGAACCCGGATTCCCTTGAACCGGTCCTGAATATTAGCCAGTTCACCCAGGTAGCAGTCACAGGGTCGGCCGCAACATATGAATAGTTAAAAAGCAGACAACATTTCTAATGCCTATCATCAGCATAGATAAGTTAAAAAAATTATCTAGGGTCTGGAACCCAGATTCCCTTGAACCAGTCCTGAATATTAGCCAGTTCACCCAGGTAGCAGTCACAGGGTCGGCCGCAACATATGAATAGTTAAAAAGCAGACAACATTTCTAATGCCTATCATCAGAATAGATAAGTTAAAAAAATGATCTAGGGTCTGGAACCCGGATTCCCTTGAACCAGTCCTGAATATTAGCCAGTTCACCCAGGTAGCAGTCACAGGGTCGGCCGCAACATATGAATAGTTAAAAAGCAGACAACATTTGTAATGCCTATCATCAGCATAGATAAGTTAAAAAAATTATCTAGGGTCTGGTACCCGGATTCCCTTGAACCAGTCCTGAATATTAGCCAGTTCACCCAGGTAGCAGTTACAGGGTCGACCACAACATATGAATAGTTAAAAAAACATTTCTAAAGCCTATCATCAGCATAGATAAGTTAAATAAAAAGTCTGAACATCAAATTTGTGAACTAATTTTTTTTTTTTTGGTATGTAAATATTTTCTGAACACATTTAGAATACTTTTTAATGCTTATCAACTTAGAAATTTGCAATAAGTCATCTGTACATCCCTGTGTATTAAATTAAATGCATGAACTCAAATATTTTTCCTTTACAATTTGTCATTCATGCAATCACTGAGCATTAATTCAAGCATAGACTTGACAAACTGATCTTCAACACTAATAATCCCTATAATAGTATCTTTCAAGGACAGCTGACCTAAAGTGATTGCATAAAACTGTTCAAGCTTGCCCAACATAGTTGAAATAAAGTCCTCATCTCTGTGTATTCTCAAGTACAGAATGTTAGTCAAAGTATATATGATCAAATCACACTTTTGTCTTTCAGAACAGTAAAGCTGACCCTGAATTTGGTAATAATATGGGTGTTTTTTTACTTAAAGAGATATGTCCACCTAAATCCTTCAAGTAGGGAACTGTCACTGGGTTAATTGGTTTATTTTTTGCACTGAAGGGACACTTCACTTCCACAATCAAATTTTCATCAACAACCCCATCAGGAGATGCCCCTAAAAAGGCAAAGGTTTTGATACAAAAATACCACATGTCTTAACGTTAACATGACTACTCTGCTCATATCTATGAATAGCTTCCCTTTCATACTTGACACCATGCTGCATTACTTCATTTTGCCTAAAAACTTGTCCATGTACGAAAGATGTTGCCAGTGTACCCATATCTGTGCGATTGGTCGCTGTGCATATCCGGTGAAAGTTGGATGACTGTATTCTTTTCTCTCTCTCCTCAAACCACCGTTCATTTTGGCTTTGTCCTCGCGTTACAAGTTCAATTTTTTCAACATCTTTTCTCGAAATTTGCGAAAGGTGTAGAGCTCTTAAAAAACTTTCCTCATGTGTGCGTTCAAAATAATCGTGATCCCCAGCATAAGCCCTCATGTTAGCTGGTTCAAATGTCTGGAATATGGGCGTCCTAGAAATACCTTTAAAATTCAAACAAGTATTTTGAAAATGATCTTTGTAGTTTTCTTGGTTGCGAAACTTTAAGGGTCTAGGATCACAGTCTTTAATATCGCAAATATCTGCACACTCTACGTTTAAATCCCTAGCCTTTAATGGTGAGCTGGTGTGTTTTTTCGCCTTGTCGAAGGACTGTAGTTTCTCTGTGCACGACACTTCCATTTTGCATTCACCACATTTGAGAAATTTGCAGCACGCATATAAAACAGTTCTTATGTGTTTACAGTGTCCAAATGGGCCTTCTCCTGCTCCACATTCAGATTGCGCCTCATGAATATACCCATGTTTCAATATTGAGACATCAACTGTATAAGTGATCTTCTTTCTCATCTCTGCTCTACATGCACTGCGGAAGAAGTCCATGGTGTCAGTAGTATAGGCACGTAGATAAAGTAAAAATTTCTCTTCGTACAAGTCAACAACCTTTTGATCAAACTCAACATTATAACGTCCAAGATATTCTCTGGCCTTTTCTGTAGTAACTGACGAAAGCTTCATGTCAGAGTTGACATCTTTGTAGACTGTGGGCTTAGGTAAAGCCATGCTGAACTCAGGCAAAATGTCATCGTGCTGTTGGAAGTTCTGGTTCCTCTCATATGCATCCAGTCTAAAAATAAAAAAATGATAAGATATGATACACAAAGACATCACTTAAAAACTTCAATAATATCAAGTCAACCATTTAACATTTAGAAAGAAGAAGAAGACGAAAAGAAGAATAAACCTGTGTTTACCCCACCCACCCATTCTATTCCGCCGAGTAAGATAAAAACGCCACATGTAAATATGATCCCTTGGTAGGAAAGCTGTTTTAAAACATTATTTCTCTCTTAAAATTATTCATAATGCAAAGAAAATATTTTATCAACAAAACAACAAGTAGTATACATGTATTTTCACTGAACGTCTACGAAAACATCAACAGAAAAACTGACAATATTACCTCTCGATTAACTCTTTTTTGCGTCCTGATAACTTCGCGTTTCAACGTCGAAGTTCTGTCCTTAGCTGCCCTAGTGATAGATTACTAAATTTAGATGCCATTGTTCACAATTTGAACGATTGATTTAAAGGAAATATGAACGATTTTAATTTTCACTGCCGATTACGAGAATGCGGAAGTGAAACAGGACCTACTCGACTACAGCGCCACCTGTCGAGCACCTGTTAAAACAGGGGCAGATAACCGACTAAAGTCGCTCAATGAACACTTTGCTAGTGCAGTATCATGACTTCAAGATTATAATTATTGATGAGATCTCTATGGTTGGTTGAAGTATGTTGAATTTTGTTAATTTATGACTGCAAGAAATAAAAGGTTCTTGCAGTGGGTGATCTGCATCAGTTGAAACCAGTTTATCTCTTATGCATGTGCATATCTCTCATGTATTAATATGTTAAAAAATTCACTGACAGTGATAAAATGTAAATACCAGTCCTACTTTAGAAATTCTGTTGATAATTATGTTTCAAATTATATGGTAATCCCATTTAGAAGAATTTTGTGATAAAAAGTAGTCAAAACAGAGGAAGTTCTCATATACATATGTTTCTGTGGATAAAAGATGTGCCACAATCCATAAGTAAGAGTTCCTGGGCTGTGCTAAAAGAGTATATAAATACAACTATATTTGCAACTACAGCTGTCAATGACTCCCACTTACAAAACTGAGTGACAAGATTACAGACACACAGCCACTTGTCATGTTGTACAAAGATTTAGCGCTCAAAGTGCAGATTTGGGTTTTCAAAAGAGGTACTGCAACACACAAGTATCATCACTCACAGTGAACCTTCAACACAAAGTAAAGCACAGTTTTACAAATTAAGGAGAACTGTAAATGACACTTACATCAATGCTTACAACCCAACAGTTCTGAGACACTGGCATGCAAACATAGATCTTCAGCTCATTTGCAATGCAGAAGGAGCAGCATATTATGTTTATTCTTATCTTTGTGAATCAGAGTCTCGGGACTTGAAAAATGCTTTAGGTGATTGTTTGTAATTGTGCTTATTAGGTCCACCATCCTCTAAAGAGGCTATAATCGGTAAGACCCGTCTTTAGGTAATTTAATTAATAACATATTTCAGTAAAATCCTGCATTACCCAAACACCAACACTTTCACCGAATAGGATTATGTGTTTTAAAACATTGACAAATGAGTGCCCAAGAAGCAGCTTTTTGATTGGGTAATTTTCATTTGATTGAGTCAACACGCCAAGTTGTTTACTTGAATAAAAGGCCTTGAAATAAACGCTTTAAAATGTTGAAGCCGAAAAAGGATTTGGAAAGTTTACCAGAAAACAGCATTGATATTTTCAAAACGAACATAGTTGATTATCACTATCATAGGCCTCAGGACTTCATCTCAAACTACTGTGTTTCAATATGTAAAAAATACTTTGATAAACACTAAAGAACCATTCCATATTTCTATAACTGGTGGTGCTGGTACTGGCAAAACTTTCCTAACTAAAGTGCTTATTGCTTATATTCAATTGTTCCATGCTACTGTCATGGGGGGATCTCCTGTATTAGTTTGTGCACCAACTGGGACTGCTGCGGCAAATATTCAAGGAATGACACTTCATTCATCATTAAGAATTCCTGTTGATAGATTCTTAGAATATAGTGCTCTTTCTCTAAACTACGCAGACAATATACAAACATTCACAGTTATAATAGATGAATTTAGCATGGTCAGTAGTATAGTCGAATGTTGACATTTATTAGCAATAGACTGTGTGAAGTAAAGGCATCTTTGCAGCCTTTTGGTGGATTGAACGTGAGAACTGTTGGAGAGATTTTTTTCAATTGAGACCTGTTCATGGATCATTCTACAATTCACTGCTATGGTCCCCATTTCAGCCATTTTTTTTAAAAAGAAAATATGCGACAAATTTCAGGTACTATATATGTAAATTTATTAAACAGAGCATGTCTTGCTGTATTAACATATGAAGATGAAGAACTTCTTAAGTTGACTTTTGCAAGTACCTGCAAACAAACAGGTTTTACATATATATCCCACTGTTAACCAGGTGACTCAATACAAAATGCAAATGATTCTCAGAAATCACTGTTAAAACTGATCATTATTTTGTACCTGATGACATTGGCTATCACGGAAATGTTTCTGAAGATTTAATCCTGACGACATTGTCTATCACGGAAATATTTCTGTAGATTTAATGCCTGATGACAGAAGACAAGCTGGAGGTTTTGAACAAGTGTTAATTGTTAAACTTAATTCTAGAGTTATGCTGTTGCATAATATATATACTAAGGAAGGGTTAGTAAATGGTGCTATGGGAACAATTGTCCATATCAATACAGATGCGAACAACCAAGTAACTGCAAAACTTTTTTTTTACAACAAAACTGTGGGTGAAACATTGCAAATTCCAGAAATGCAAAATGCTATACCTGTTTATTTAATGGTAGCAGACTACTTCATTTATGAAATAACATCCGTTCCAGCGGTGTTAGTCGTTTAATAAACAATGATTTGGAGTACTGATACACAGTAATTAGCCACGAAGGCCGAAGGCCTGAGTGGTTTATAACTGCGCATCAGTACGACAAATTATTGTTTATTAGACGATAACAACGCTGAAAAGGATGTTATTTCGATTCTAACATGACCAGCTATTACAAAAGGTGAATAAATGCAAGGCTTTATTTTCTACGCGAACGCTCATTTAATGTCATGCGGTGCAATATGACGTCATGTTTACAGCATATCGGTTCCCGCGTTGTTTATGGTTTAATATAACATAATTTTTCTACTCTTTGTATATAGGGACAAAATCGTGAGTCATGTTAGAATGGTGGATGCCATATTCTTGGAAGACAATTTCCATCATGCTTATACTGGGCATCAATTGTACATAAAGTGCAAGGCCTTTCTGTGGATGTAATTGCTGTTGACATTGGTTGTAAAGTATTTCAAAAAGCTACAAGACGAATTTTGATGCAAGGCATCAAAGACGCCGCGCATGTTTTGAAGCATGGCTGGGAGATGGACACTGGGGCAGGTTTCTATTATAAAATGTGCGTGGTTAACATCAGCGAACCCTTTTTTACTACATAAAATGATCATTACCTCTGTCACGGACCTATATACACATTATGTTAATTATGTTATTTGTTTTATTCATCCTTGTAATGATATATGCAAATAAAAAGATTTTAAATGATTTTCTAGTTTCTGTTTTTTATTTTCATTCACTCATGGGAATTTTCGTAACTGGAAATGCAGATAAGTTGTTAAACTGTCAAGGAACTTGAACAAAAAATATCGCTAAAATTTATCGAACTATTTAAATACAAAAAAAGAAAAGTAATACCTTTTTCTAATAGAGAACGGACCTATACACATGTGTATATAGGTCCGTGATTGCAATGATTTTGGGTTTTAATACCGTCTAAGGGAGGTAATCGTTACAACATAAAGTACACACTAAGTTACATCGAACTAATTTGCTTAAAACCTAACCTATCATTCTAAAATTACACATATTCAACAAATACATTAATTTTTATCATTTAGAATAATAAAAAGTGTATTTAACATAAAAAACTATTGAATTAAGACTTGTTTCCGGTTATCTCATTTGTTTTTGGTTGTTTCCGGTAAAAAGTTGTTTTCGGTAATCAGTAATACCGGTCCGTGCCTCTGTGTATTTAGCTGTATATCCTTTTTGTTTATGAAACTGATTTATAAAAATAAAGTTTTTATTAGTAATTTGCATAATACTAAACCCTTATGTAACTTCCATATTGTTTGTCTATTGTGATAATTAAATACCTCTTTTCTCATAACATTAATTATTTTCGGATGATAATTTTACATTGGCTATTTTTAGATACCAAGGAACTGATACACAAAACTATTTATAACCATGGCTCCTCCCACAATTTCACTGAATCACAGGTCTGTTAATAGGAAGCAGAGGCAAAAATATAATTTACACCGGGTCTAAATATTGTGAAAAAGAACTATCTGTAAAACAGATATACCTGCCCCTCCCTCCCTGTAGCTGGTAATGTGGATTTTTCTTTCTTTCTATTCCCGAAGCATTATACACTCCAGCAATATGGCGGAAAGAGACGAAATCCACATGATTAATTATGCTGTGACGTATACATTTTACAGAACTTCCATTGGCTGATTATTGTTTTTGTTTACAAATGATGGAATGGAATTCCGTTAGGGCCCTACGTATTGCATAGTTGGGTGAACGGTTTTTCTTGACAGTTTCAATATTAAAGTCTAATATGTAGTAATTAAAATGGGTTTTCATTGATTTTTCACGTTGGCGCCATGTATTCTATTATCTGAGTGTTTTAAGATAGCAAAACATCTTCCGAATCTTTTTTTCTGAGCTTTGATGAATCGGGTCGTAAGGTCCGTAAACAAAGCTATAAAAAACCCGTGGTCTACGAGTTTGTGGAAAAGTTATTAAATACTCATTAAATGTGTCCAAAGTTTTGAAATAAGGGAAGGAGACATATGTATTTTGTATTGTATTGTTTTTTAATGACTTAATACAATTTAATGATTCATAAAAGTCATTTTTCATACATAGAACATAGTTTAGATTTACAATAATAATGTTGGCTGCTCCCTATTCGATTATGCAACCCCATGGTCCAAAATTGAAACCTATTCAATACTGACGCCGCGATTCCTCGCGGCGTCAATGAGTTATGTAGCTTTGAGTAGAGTTGGAACATTAAGTGGTGTTTAAATAATATCTTTAGACTTATCTGGCATTCAGCCAAATGATGATGTACTGGTATGAGACCAGTTTCCGACAAAAAATCAAGGTTTTCTGTATATTTTTAGCTCACCTGGCACAAAGTGCCAATGTTGATGAGACTTTGCAGGGATGTTCCTTTCATAAAGCTCAATCAAAGTTGTTCAAAGAATTTCATTCCATGCAGAACTCTGGTTGCTATGGCAACAAATAGGAAATACTTAAAAAATCTTCTTCTCTGAAACCACAAGGCCTAGAGCTTAGATATTTGGCATGTAGCATTGTCTAGTGGACCTCTACCAAGATTGTTCAAATTATGAGCCCCGGGTCAAAATTGACCCCACACAGGTGGTCACTTAGTTTTGCAAAGACTTATATAGGCAAAACTTTAAAGATCTTTTCCTCTGAAACCACAAGGCCTAGAGCTTAGATATTTGGCATGTAGCATTGGCTAGTGGAACTCTACCAAGATGTTTAAATAATGACCCCAGATCAAAATTGACTCCGCAAGGGGGTCACTTAGTTTTACATAGGCTTATATAGGAAAAACTTTAAAAAATCTTCTTCTCTGAAACCACAAAGCCTAGAGCTTAGATATTTGGCATGTAGATTTGCCAAGTAGATCTCTTCAAAGTTTGTTCAAATTATGCCCCTGGGGTCAAAATTGGCCTCACCATAGGGTATAATGATTTATATCTACAAGAACTTTTATTTCCTAAAGTGTAAAGTCCCTACCCTGCTTTTCTGATGCTCTTAACGAATGTCTGTCTATTATCAGTTCCTTGTCATTCCATTGCGTACACTCATCACTGTATTATCATTTCACAACACTTGCACTGTGCTATGTTTTGCAAACAATTTTTGTTTTCAGCAGACTTTGACTTAATAAAAGTAAATTGATATCAGGTTTAATGAAAATTAGTATTTCAGAGGAGTTTAAGATGTTCGTCTGTTTTCCAGTGCCAAGGCGAGAAACTGCCATTTAGATCATGCACACTTAGAGGTTATCTCCCACGCATGCGCAAATCAATCTTACTTCAGATTAAAGTACCCTTTGTACTATCTGTTGGACATATACAGCAACACTCCAATAGCGTAATTAATTTGGCGTTTCAGTGTGACCCCTTTCACACCATGATATTTATAACTAGAAGGTGAACAACTTGAAAATATCAGCCTATAAAATCGGTTTGCCTTCGAAGTCGAAATAGTTAGACTAGCACTCTACCAAGTTCTCGTATATATGTACAAACATACATTAAATGTTGTCTTTCCGACAGCCTCTTGTGATTTTACCAACTCGCGTGCATGCGTGAGTTAATCATATGTCATATAACGATTAAAAATAATGATTATCATAGTGATGACTATTTGGATAGCCATTTAAAAAACAATAGCACTGAAAATAAATTAGTATGCATGAGTATATCCAGGATATATGTGATTATTGTGTATATTTTTCTTCAGTGACACTGACGACACAGTGGTCAGTGCAAAATAAAATGTTTCACTAAGACTGTCGTTTTCCCGCAGATTCTTTAAATATGTTTTCTTTATCATTCGTCGAATGTTTCTTCTTCAAAGTGTGAAAAAAGCCGAAATAATTCTAGTTAGTTAAAGAGTTATAACAGGATGCAGTATCCAACAATCATCTATAGATTTTTATATTGGTTGGAACAAAAAAGAATTGAAATACATGTAAATATATGAGATAAAGTGAAACAAATGAGATAATCGTCATTAATCTACTGATCTGACTGTCATGTTTGCCGTTTCATTTTTATGGCCGAAGTAACTACGCCTGTTCATTGAATTTTTTTCTTAAACTCAACGTCCCAACCGAAATCTGTAAATTGAGGTCTTTTAAAGTAAAAACACTGTTCAAAAGAGAAAATGCCGTGTTCACTGTCGGAAAGGGAAAGAAGAAAGGGAACTTGGTTATGATAACACAACGTCCGTACAAGTAAAGATTCTGGCAGATGTACTGAATATGCCAGTACGTACAGTAGGGCATTAGATACTTAATAGTATGTCAGTAGACTTCCTTACCCATGACCTAGCTTTTATGGTCCAGTACTGCCGGAGACAAACATATTTTTCACGCTGCGAAATCAGTTATCGATGTACTCAATTATTGATAATTTCGTAAATTTAGTTACTTTCGTTGACATTTTGTTTGAATTCCACTTTGGCACACAACATTGACAAGGCAAGTTGAAAAACGCATTTTATGAAAAAAATGCATCACAATATATTTTTGTTCACCAGACGTCATTATGAATAATGTAGGATAACATGTTACTGCAATGGAATTCCGACGAACACAATTTACATGTATACTAATTCATAAACTTACGGTCTACACTTATAATAAATGCAATGATACCGTAGCTCAATCGCTGTGATTGAAAGAACTCTCTTTTAAAAGAATATAGATTCTATATTAATCAACATTTTAAATAAAACAGAAGATCTATATAATCCAAAATACGCAAAGAAACCTATATTATTAAATACTGTTTGCCACTTGCATTAAAATACATACGTGAAGTTTACCATGCGAGTTTTTGGGCGGAGCAAATTAACTATGTGAGAAAGAAGCTGGATGCTCGCACCTAAATGTCCTTGAATGGGGAGGAGTTAACCTATAAACTAGCTCTAATAATAGTTTCAAAATCGCGCTTAAGTGACGTAAGATTATGACTGTATTGATTGCCAAGATAGCGAACGGGCAAACCCAACTGCAACGCATTGTATATAGTTTAAGTTATTTTTATGCCCCCTAAGGGCGGCATATCAAAATCACACCGTCCGTCTGTCTGTCTGTCTGTCCGTCTGTGCATCCCCACTTACAAATTCGTGTCCGGACTGTAACTCTGTCATGCATTGAAGGATTTAAAATAACTTGGCACAAATGTCTAGCACATCAAGACGACGTGTTTCGTGCAAGACCCATGTCCCTAGCTCAAAGGTCAAGGTCATACTTAGAGTTTGAAAGTAATGGATTCCTCTATATATGCACACATTCGTGTCCGGACTGTAACTTTGTCATGCATTGAAGGATTTTGAAATAACTTGGCACAAATGTCTAGTATATCAAGACGACGTGTTGTATGCAAGACCCACGTCGCTAGCTCAAAGGTCAAGGTCATACTTGAGTCTGAAGGTTATGGATTCCTCTATATATGCATATTATGCACACATTCGTGTCCGGACTGTAACTTTGTCATGCATTGAAGGATTTTAAAATAATTTGGCACAAATGTCTAGCACATCAAGACGACATGTCGCGTGCAAGACCCACATCCCTACCACAAAGATCAAGGTCACACTTGGAGTTTATAGGTAATGGAATCCTGTATATATGCATACATTTGTGTCCGGACTATAACTTTATCATGCTTTGAAGGATTTTAAAATAACTTGGCACAAATGTGTAGCACATCAAGGGATGTGTGGCATGCAAGACCCAAGTCCCTAGCTCAAAGGTCAAGGTCACACTTAGTGTTTAAAGTAATGGAATACTGTATGCATGGTTACTCTGTCATGCATGGAAGGATTTTTGAAATTACATAGCACATTTATGGAGCACATGGAGAGGACACAGACTGTGAGGCACCTCTTTGGGGGGCATTCATCACTTGTGAGGGACAGCTCTTGTTCACTATATAAATGTTGTATGCTTTTATTGTCGAGCCACTAACGAAAGCTCGATATAGTTGTCCAAATGGCTGTTCGGTGTATGTGCGTGCATCAGTGCGTCAGTGTGTGCGTGCATGCGTCCCATCTGTCCGAGTTTTGCTTTTTGGGGCTGTAACTTATCCATGGTCAAGGAATTTTTAAATAATTTTGCACAAATGTTCACCATCATGAGACTGAGTGTCATGTGCAAGAACCAGGTCCCTAGGTCTACAGTCAAGGTCACACTTAGAGGTTGAAGGTCAAATTCAAGAATGACTTTGTCCAGAGCATATCTTCCTTAAGAATGGAGGGGTTTTGATGTAACTTGGTACAAATGTTCACCACCATAAGATGGAGTGTCATGCGCAAGAAATAATAAGTTTAGCAAGTCACGGTGTGTTCTGTGTAAAGGTATAACAGTTATAATATAGAATGATGTATTTAGTGAAATACATTGGTGTGTACTTACAGTGACACTGTTAATTAGAGAATACAGTCGACTCCCGTTATCTCGACTTCGGTTATCTCGATTTTTCGATATCTCGACTGGATTTTTGCCGTCCCGATTTTTTCCCTTCTTGTTCTATATAAATCAGCTACGGATATCTCAATTTGTTTATCTCGATTTTTTCGTTATCTCGACTAATATTTTGATCCCCAACTATGAAATTTCCTCTATTTTGACATCCGATATCTTGATTTGGAATTTATCACCTGCCAAACAAGGTGCGAAAAGCTGCACGCGATTGTATTTGCTCAATTGTCGTCTGCTGTCAGAGGTGCGAAAAACACCACGCGCGGCTATTCACTCAGTGATTCGGTTAACGACCCAAAATTAATTAATTGTTTGTTTGCGACGTAAGCTGTGTAATATGCGGAATGGGTAATTTGTATTGAATTGTGTCAAAACTGAGAAAATTTATTCTGTCAATTATAAATCGTGTCTTCAATACGTACACATTAGACAGAGAACAGCTCGATATTGAAAAAAAAAAACGGAAGCGTCATGTCGGAGGGCGGAAGTCATGAACTTGTCCGAGCGCTAGTCGAGCAATCCAGAGAAGGGCCCGGTTACCAACTCGGGAGGATATCTTGATCGGCAAACGCTGAGAGTTTTGGAGAAGGACCCGGGGAAAATCCAATCTTTCGGCACCGGGGTGCAAGGCAACATGAATCAGATGAATTGTACATTTAGTTGATTTAAACCTACGTGCTAGTTTCGTTTCCAACCTGTGTATTACACAAATCATAAGATGGTAGAAAGAAGCAAACGTCTTTCTATCAACAATAATCTTCCTTATCCCTCTCCCTTCCCCTATCGAGCATAGTTTATCCAACTTTGGTTATCTCGATTTTTCGTTATCTCGACTTATTTTCTCTGGTCCCAAAAAATCGAGATAATGAGAGTCGACTGTATAGCTTATTAATTGTTAAAGCATGTTTTAATGCTTTAAAAAGATAATGATGAAGCATGTATAAAATATTCAACAAAGCTTCTGATGGAAATGAACATATCTTAGAGATTTACTTAGCTAAAGATAATAGAAAACTCGTAAATATCTACACACTATCAATATATAGTTTAATGCCCAAAGCCCTCCGCCTTTGACAGGGGATGATACTATTTTGACCTCAAAAGTTTTCCCTTTCCAGTTACCCGTTTGACAGAGACAACTGTCTTTCATTTCAAAATTACTCTTATCTGCTTTAATTTGAAATATAGTACAAATAGGCATGATTTACCTACATCATGATACATTGCAAAACTTCTAATAAATGCTACGTCAAAAAGTAGTTTACAAAAAATCTGTACATCAAAAATGGATGTACATGTATGATTTATGTATCTTAAAAGTTATAGCATTCCAAAAGTTCCTTCTAGGGCACATCTGTCTAAACATGTTATTGAAGTACAAACTACGACAGTCGAAGCAAATTCAGGCATTAGTATCTACAATATTTAATACTCCACGCACCTGTTACTACGTCACGCTAGATCTGCTTTTATATGGTCACATGGTAAGTTCGCGCCAATACTTCCAGCAACAATATTAGCATATTTCTATGCTATGCAAACGATATGTAAATTAACATTCTTTCAGCTATTTGTCAAACTCATAATGCAAAAGCAAACGCATTGTCGGGCGATTTCTGCAAGTCCAACGTGCAATAGCTTATTTGTATATGACATTTTGTGTGCAATAGCTTACTTAGCCTAATTAATTTGGCGTTTCAGTATGACCCCTTTCACAGATCTGATATTTTATAACTGTCACACCATTTTGTAGAAGGCGGACAGCTATTAAATGTCAACTGTAAAATGTCAACTATAAAATCGGTTTGCCTTTGTAGTGCAAATAGTGAGACTGTAGCTTACCCAGTGAAGTTACCACATAAAGGGAAATAACCACAGTAACGTAAACATGTAGCGTGTATGGAAAAGAACGGTTATTTGTTGTTAGTTTTCCAGAGCTATTTGTAAATGTGATCCTGGGACTTTACATACAGTGCAACCTCCCTACAACAGCCAGATGACTAGAAATTGGCTGTTGTCCGGAGGTGGCTGTACCTCAGAGGGATTATTTTGTGGTAAAAATATGATACACTTTTTTAGCTCACCTGAGCTGGCTCAGGGTGAGCTATTAGGATCGATGAATGTCCGTCGTCCGTCGGACATTGTCCGTCGTCCGTCCACATTTAGTTCGTTAACGCTCTAGTGGTCACATTTTTTCCTCAATTGTCACGAAACTTGGTCAGGATGTTTGTCCCAGTAATTACTCGGACGAGTTCGAATATGGGTCATCTGGGGTCAAAAACTAGGTCACAGAGCCCAAAAATAGAAAAATCTTGTTAAGGCTCTAGAGGCTACTGTTTCAGTCCAAATATCCTGGCAATTTGTCAGAAAGGTTGTTTCTATGATTTCTAGCTCAAGTTTTAATATGGAAAAACCTTGTTAACACTCTAGAGGTAACATTTTCAGCCCAAATATCCTGGAAATTTGTCAGAAAGGTTGTTAAGTTGATTTCTAGCCCAAGTTCGAATATGGGTCATCTGGGGTCAAAAACTAGGTCACAGCCCAAATATGGAAAAACCTTGTTAACACTCTAGATGTTACATTTTCAGCCCAGATATCCTTGAAATTTGTCAGAAAGTGCAGATCATGATCAGACAGCAAAATAATGAAAGTGCAGATCATGATCAGACAGCTAAATTATGAAAGTGCAGATCATGATCAGACAGCTAAATAATGCATAGCAAACAGTGCAGATCATGATCAGACAGCAAAAAATAAAAAGCTGACAGTGCAGATCATGACCAGCCAACATACAATGAATAGCTTACAGTGCAGATCATGATCAGACAGCAAAAAAATGAATAGCCAACAGTGCAGATCATGATCAGACAGCAAAATAATGAGGCCTAGAGCTTAGATATCAGCATGTGGCAATAATTGACTCTCTACCAAGATTGTTCAAATCCTGACCTCAGGGTCAAAATTAACCCTGCCTGGGGCGGGGGGTCTTTTGATTTTACATAGGCTTATTAAGAGGATATCATGAGCCAAAGGTAAAAATTGATCCTTTCTGCTATTAATAACCTTTTTATTTTTGCCAATGGTAGACAGGTGAGCGATACAGGGCCATCATGGCCCTCTTGTTGTTGTTTGACATGCGGTTAGTGTGTTCCTAGGCTGTTTAAGAGGTTTTCTGTCAATTTGGGATGAAAAAAAAGTGGCCGTTGGCCGGAGTTAGGAGGTGGCTGTTGATGGGAGGTAAAACATATAGAAAAACCAACGGGGAGAATTCAGATCGGCTGTTGTAAGGAAGTGGCGGTTGGTGGGAGGGGACCGTTGGTAAAGGTTATACTGTAAACAATTTAAGAAAACTTAAAAACTACTTCCCCAGTATATAAGATAAGCTCGGAATAAGATGTAAACAAAATTCTAAAGATTAAAAAAAAGGGCTGCAAGGATTATCTTAAGTAAGCCGGTTTTAAAGTGTTCCTTGGATATGTTTCGTGAATTAAACTGGCTTACATTTGAATACAGATGTGCATATCATAATTATGGGCTTGCTTATTTTTAAATGTAAAAAGCAGCTTTTACCGATTTATATGTCATAATTGATAACATTTTCAAGTAATATTACTTACAGACTCCGTTTTTCAGAACGAAATAAACCCATTTTATTGAAACCACGTACAAATTACTTAAAAGATACATTAAGCTACAGCAGCAATGAAGTCTGGAAAAAGATACCCACTGAAATAAGAAACTGTACAACAGTCATATCTTTTAAAAGGAACTATAAGAAATTCTGATTGCAACTTCAAAATCAAAAATTGAACTAGTATAACTGTAATTTTGCTGCCGGATGTATAAAGAATGCTGCTTTTTGAAAAACATTTTACTATTATTTTTAACTGTTTAACTGAAACATGTGTGACTGATTAGGAATATTGACACTGTATAAATGCATCCATCATTAGTTAAAAGATGAGTGTTTATTTTTGTTTTGTTTCAGAATGCCATTTTTTTCAGGACTGATCTTGTTTTTGAAGGCCACATTGAAAATAAGTTACTGTTTTGCATGTCTTATGTGTTTACCTTCAGTAAATAAAGATATTGTTATTATTACTATTATTACTATTTTATTATTATTATTACTACTATTATGGACCTTTTTCTGCCAGATTTTCATACAAAATGACTTTGCGACTCAAACTTACTAATGAAAACTTTGGTTCTGCTGAAAATATAACAGAATTCTTGCACATGTTACTTGAAACAAAATGTCCAGATCAGATCAGTTTCTGGGCAATTAATCTCCTGCTTTTTTGCTGGTATCATTTACCCACTGCTGTGCTGACCACAGTCAACCAATTATCAAGTAATTGAGAGACAGATCAAAGAATACTGGAAACCAGTATTTCAGGAGTAGAATGTCTATAGACTGTATAAGTATAGTCCGGTATATAGGAGACACCCGGGTGGTTGGTCGGTCGGTCGGTCGGTCGGTCGGTCGGTCGGTCGGTCGGTCGGTCAGGTGGTCTGTTGCATTTTCCTTGGCCAGAGCACAACTTGAAAACTGCTGGATGGAATTCAATAAAACTTCATACAATGGGCAAGCACATTTGGAGGAAGTGCAGTGCACAAGAACCATAACTCCATCTTGACTAATTACAGAGTTATTGCCCTTTGTTACTTTTCCTTGTCCGGAGCATAACTTGAAAACTACTGGTTGGAATTCAATACAACTTTATACAATGGTCAAGCACACTGAGAGGGAGTGCAGTGCACAAGAACCATAACTCCATCTTGAGTATTTACAGAGTTATTGTTCCTTTTCCTTGTCTGGAGCATAACTTAAAAACTACTGGCTGGAATTCAATACAACTTCATACAATAGTCAAGTACATTGAGAGGAAGTGCAGTGGACAGGAACCAGAACTCTACATTGACTCATTACAGACTTATTGGTCTTTGTTACTTTACCTTGTCCGTAGCATAACTTGAAAACTACTGGTTGGAATTCAATACAACTTCATACAATGGGCAAGTACATTGAGAGGAAGTGCAGTGTACAGGAACCATAACTTGACCTTGACTAATTACAGAGTTATTGCCTTTTGTTACTTTACCTTGTCTGGAGCATAACTTGAAAACTAGTGGTTGGAGTTCAATACAACTTCATACAATGGTCAAGCACAACTAGAGGTAGTGTAGTGTACAAGAACCATAACTCTTTTTTTGACAAATTACAGAGTTATTGCCCATTTTTACTTTTCCTTGTCCAGCACATAACTTAAAAACTATTGGTTGGAATTCAATACAACTTCTTACAATGGTCCAGCACAATGAGAGGAAGTGCAGTGTACAAGAACAATAACTCTTTCTTGATAAATCACTGAGTTATTGCCAAGGACAATATTTGTATTGTAGTTTTTTTTTCAAAGTATTCTGTTACGATGAACTTCCTCAGTTTCTAAAGCAGTCTTTCGGGGGTATTAATCACATTTAGTGATAGGTCTAGTTATCCATATTTTTGCAATTGTCAAGCACACCTCAATTTTAACAGTCTGAAATTTTCCTCCATGTTTGTTTACTATGATCAGATAGTAAAGAAAGTAGTCCCTCAAAAATGTATGGTGTACTAGAACTGACATAAAATTCAAATTGTCTCCCTAGATATGTCTACATAATGTGAGCAAACTTTAAAGAACAATCTATAAAGTCTTGGAGAAGCTCACACTGAAATGGCTCGTCTTCACCTTCATACTGTATCTCATACATGTATATAGCATCTGCATCTCCATCTCTACCTATTTTATAAAGAATAATTCTTTTAAAAGTATTATTTAAAGTGTGTTTTTAGTATTGTATGGTAATTTACTACACTTTGCATGGAAATTAATACAAGTAAATTTTATTGATAAAACAAATGAAGCAATTTATTCAATTAAAAGTATATTGCAATAAATTTTCAGCTTTGACAGTGCATAATGAATATAGGAGTATACATATTTATTTTATATATGTACAGACACATTGTTGGAATTTTAAGATGCCACACAATTTCAATTTACTTATATTGAAACTATTTCATGTTGCAGAATTTACTCATGTTGTGAGATTTACTAGATACAAATTAATGCCATCTATAAAAAAAATGACAGTGACAAGTATTCTTTTATGAAAATATCCTAGCCAAATAAGGTTCATGGACAAAAAATTCAGTAACCTGAATGAAGAATGAAATAAAAATTTTAATTTTTAACAGTATGTAAGTTATTCAGTGCAGAGAAAATTGTTCATGTTATATGAATTATTGATATGTCACCTTCAGGACATCAGTTACATATCCAGTGTACCACTTTGTGTCTTCAGATTTGTCATCTATCTGCCACACATGTTATACTTGTCTTCACTTTGGGTGTTCAGTTTTGTCCTCTATCTGCAACACATGTTATACTTGTCTTCACTTTGGGTGTTCAGTTTTGTCCTCTATCTGCCACACATGTTATACTTGTCTTCACTTTGTGTGTTCAGTTTTGTCCTCTATCTGCCACACATGTTATACTTGTCTTCACTTTGTGTGTTCAGTTTTGTCGTCTATCTGCCACACATGTTATACTTGTCTTCACTTTGTGTCTTCAGTTTTGTCCTCTATCTGCCACACATGTTATACTTGTCTTCACTTTGTGTGTTCAGTTTTGTCGTCTATCTGCCACACATGTTATACTTGTCTTCACTTTGTGTCTTCAGTTTTGTCGTCTATCTGCCACACATGTTATACTTGTCTTCACTTTGTGTCTTCAGTTTTGTCCTCTATCTGCCACACATGTTATACTTGTCTTCACTTTGTGTGTTCAGTTTTGTCCTCTATCTGCCACACATGTTATACTTGTCTTCACTTTGTGTGTTCAGTTTTGTCCTCTATCTGCCACACATGTTATACTTGCCTACACTTTGTGTGTTCAGTTTTGTCCTCTATCTGCCACACATGTTATACTTGTCTTCACTTTGTGTCTTCAGTTTTGTCCTCTATCTGTGTCTTCAGTTTTGTCGTCTATCTGCCACACATGTTATACTTGTCTTCACTTTGTGTCTTCAGTTTTGTCGTCTATCTGCCACACATGTTATACTTGTCTTCACTTTGTGTCTTCAGTTTTGTCGTCTATCTGCCACACATGTTATACTTGTCTTCACTTTGTGTCTTCAGTTTTGTCGTCTATCTGCCTGCTCCGCACATGTTATACTTGTCTTCACTTTGTGTCTTCAGTTTTGTCCTCTATCTGCCACACATGTTATACTTGTCTTCCAACAAACTTCACCCATGCTTTTCTCTTACTTCTACTTAAACTTCTTACAGAGAGGTGTTGCTGCAAAAGAATGTTTATTACAACAGAATGTGAATATTGTAAACTTATTGTTTACTATGTTATAGCACAGTGCACAAGTATCATCTTCCAATAGGGTTACTTTGAAATAAATAAAAATGTGTATTAATCATGCTATCTTACTTATTTAAGTAACCCGTCTGGAAGTCTATAGGTGTGCATTGTCTATGCAGCCATGCATGTTCATGAAATAGGGTTATTTTAGTAATAAAAATTGGTAAATTTCTTATCATATGAAAAAGATAGATATACAGTCTTGTAGTTATGAAAACAATCAGGCAAAGTCACTATGAAGAAAGTATTTAATATATATATTCAATGTACCTCTTTATTTGAACATGAAGGTGTTGGTACTGCCGAAGAACTTGTCGTTCGCTCACTCTCTGACTCGGGAATATATGATTTGGCTTTCTTGCCATAACGTAATGCCTAAAATGCAAGGTAGTTTGTGAAATTAATTATTTCATTTATTCTGTATGAAACAGCAACTTTAAAAATAATGGCACATGAAAAATCATCAATGTACACTTTTTGCACCTGAAATTGAATAATTGGACAGATATACAGTCTTGTATTTCTGGAAACAATCCGCCAAACTGACAATGAAAAAAATAAATATATTCAATGTACCTCTGTATTTGAACATGAAGGTGTTGGTGTTGCTGAAGAACATGTCGTCTGCTCACTCTGTGACTCGGGAATATGTGATTTGGCCTACTTGCCTTTGTTGACGCCGCCGTTGAACGGCGGCGTCAGTATTGAATAGGTTTCAAATTTGTACCATGGGGTTGCATAATCGAATAGGGAGCAGCCAACATTATTATTGTAAATCTAAACTATGTTCTATGTATGAAAAACGACTTTTACGAATCATTAAATTGTATTAAGTCATTAAAAAACAATACAATACAAAATACACATGTCTCCTTCCCTTATTACAAAACTTTGGACACATTTAATGAGTATTTAATAACTTTTCCACAAACTCGTAGACCACGGGTTTTTTATAGCTTTGTTTACGGACCTTACGACCCGATTCATCAAAGCTCAGAAAAAAAGATTCGGAAGATGTTTTGCTATCTTAAAACACTCAGATAATAGAATACATGGCGCCAACGTGAACAATCAATGAAAACCCATTTTAATTACGACATATTAGACTTTAATATTGAAACTGTAAAGAAAAACCGTTCACCCAACTATGCAATAAGTGGCCCTAACGGAATTCCATTCCATCATTTGTAAACAAAAACAATAATCAGCCAATGGAAGTTCTGTAAAATGTATACGTCACAGCATAATCAATCGTGTGGATTCGTCTCTTTCCGCCATATTGCTGGAGTGTATAATGCTTCGGGAATAGAAAGAAAGAAAAATCCACATAACCAGCTACAGGGAGGGAGGGGGCAGACATATCTGTTTTACAGATAGTTCTTTTTCACAATATTTAGACCCGGTGTAAATTATATTTGCACAGGTTTTTGCCTCTGCTTCCTATTAACCGACCTGTAGTCAGTGAAATTGTGGGAGGAGCCATGGTTATAAATAGTTTTGTGTATCGGTTCCTTCAAATCCTTGGTATCTAAAAATAGCCAGTGTAAAATTAGCATCCGAAAATAATTAATGTTGTGAGAAAAGAGGTATTTAATTATCACAATAGACAAACAATACGGAAGTTACATAAGGGTTTAGTATTATGCTAATTACTAATAAACACTTTATTTTTATAAATCAGTTTCATAAACAAAAAGGATATACAGCTAAATACACAGAGGCACGGACCGGTATAACTGATTACCGAAAACAACTTTTTACCGGAAACAACCAAAAACAAATTAGATTAGCGGAAACAAGTCTTAATTCAATAGTTTTTTTTATGTTAAATACACTTTTTATTATTCTAAATGATAAAAATTAATGTATTTTGTTGAATATGTGTAATTTTAGAATGATACGTTAGCTTTTAAGCGAATTAGTTCGATGTAACTTAGTGTGTACTTTATGTTGTAACGATTACCTCCCTTAGACGGTATTAAAACCCAAAATCATTGCAATCACGGACCTATATACACATGTGTATAGGTCCGTGTTGAAATGAAAGATCTTTATTAGAAAAAAGTATTACTTTTCCTTTTTGTATTTAAATAGTTCGATAAATTTTAGCGTTATTTTTTGTTCAAGTTCTTTGACAGTTTAACAACTTATCTGCATTTCCAGTTACGAAAATTCCCATGAGTGAATGAAAATAAAAAACAGAAAGTAGAAAATCATTTAAAATCTTTTTATTTGCATATATCATTACAAGGATGAATAAAAACAAATAACATAATTAACATAATGTGTATATAGGTCCGTGACAGAGGTAATGATCATTTTATGTAGTAAAAAAGGGTTCGCTGATGTTAACCACGCACATTTTATATAGAAACCTGCCCCAGTGCCCATCTCCCAGCCATGCTTCAAAAACATGCGCGGCGTCTTTGATGCCTTGCATCAAAATGCGTCTTGTTTAATGTCTGAAATGCAAGGTAGTATTTCAAAGTGTATGAAATAGCAATTCGTTTAATTATGTCTATACAAATGTGATCAATGTTTACATTAGCTAAGTTGATTAGGTGGACTTGAAATTTTGAGATGATTATGGCAGAGGGAAAGCCTTCTGTTGATATGTTGGTGAATTTTCTTCTTAATTAAGAATTACAGGTACAAATATATTATGTAATTTTTAAACACAAATCCCAAAATATTGCATTCACAGTACCTTATTTAAATCATTTATTTTTCATTTTTCGAGACGAAAAGTTATTTTTGAATATTTGTTTACATTATTAACTATGGATATACGTCTTTCGTATTACTAAAACGGACAAAATGACCTTTAAACTTTAGTATGATGCAACAAAGCGTGATGTGGATAAGGTAATAGAATCAGTTACAATGCTGTGGCACTGATATATATGACGTCAGTGTAGCGCATGCGTGTTTCTATTTTGTTTGTTAGATGCAATGAAGTGTTATCTGCCAAAACCAGTAGTTTGTCGCTACAGTGTTATAGCACCTATGGAATATGATGTCACTTTCGCGCTTTTGTTATTAATTTTCTGTGGATCAGTCACCATATTGGAACCGGAGTTCTACAGAGATTTCTTACAACGTTTCAATCTTCTTAGGTGAGTTGTTGTATTTTTAGCTCACCTGGCGTTACGCCAGGGTGAGCTTTTCTGATCGATGATTGTCCGTCGTCCGTCTACATTTTGATTCAAATAACATCTTCTCTGAAACCTCTAGGCCAATGTTGATAAAACTATGCAGGAATGTTCCTTGCATGAAGCTCTACCAAAATTGTTCAAAGAATTCCATTCCATGCAGAACTCTGGTTGCTATGGCAAAAAATAGGAAAAACTTTAAAAATCTTCTTCTCTGAAACCACAAGGCTTAGAGCTTAGATATTTGGCATGTAGCATTGTCTAGTGGACCTCTACCAAGATTGTTCAAATTATGCCCCTCTGATCAAAATTGACCCCGCGCGGGTGGGCCCTTAGTTTTTGCATAGGCATATATAGGGAAAACTTTAAAAATCTTCTTCTTTGAAACCACAAGGCCTAGAGCTAAGATATTTGGCATGTAGCATTGTCTAGTAGACCTCTACCAAGATTGTTCAAATTATGACCCTCGGGTTAAAATTGACCCCGCACCAGGGGTCACTTAGTTTTGCATAGGAATATATAGGAAAAACTTAAAAAATCTTCTTCTCTGAAACCAAAAGGCCTAGAGCATGTAGCATTGGCTATTGGACCTCTACCAAGATTGTTCAAATTATGACCCCTGATTCAAAATTGACCCCGCACCAGGGGTCACTTAGTTTTGCATAGGAATATATAGGAAAAACTTAAAAAATCTTCTTCTCTGAAACCAAAAGGCCTAGAGCTTAGATATTTGGCATGTAGCATTGGCTATTGGACCTCTACCAAGATTGTTCAAATTATGAGCCCGGGATCAAAATTGACCCCACGCGGGTGGGCCCTTAGTTTTTGCATAGGCATATATAGGAAAAACTTTAAAAATCTTCTTCTCTGAAACCACAAGGCCTAGAGCTTAGATATTTGGCATGTAGCATTGTCTAGTGGACCTCTACCAAGATTGTTCAAATTATGACCCCCGGGTCAAAATTGACCCCGCACCAGGGGTCACTTAGTTTTGCATAGGAATACATAGGAAAAACTTTAAAAATCTTCTTCTCTGAAACCAAAAGGCCTAGAGCTAAGATATTTAGCATGTAGCATTGGCTAGTGGACCTCTACCAAGATTGTTCAAATTATGAGCCCCGGATCAAAATTGACCCCGCACAGGGGGTCACTTAGTTTTACATAGGCTTATGTAGGAAAAACTTTAAAAATCTTCTTCTCTGAAACCACAAGGCCTAGAGCTTAGATATTTGGCATGTAGCATTGGCTAGTGAACCTCTTAGAAGATTGTTCAAATTATGCCCCTCTGATCAAAATTGACCCCGCACCGGGGGTCACTTAGTTTTACATAGGCTTATATGGTAAAAACTTTAAAAATCTTCTTCTTTGAAACCACAAGGCCTAGAGCTAAGATATTTGGCATGTAGCATTGTCTAGTAGACCTCTACCAAGATTGTTCAAATTATGACCCCCGGGTCAAAATTGACCCCGTACCAGGGGTCACTTAGTTTTGCATAGGAATATATAGGAAAAACTTAAAAAATCTTCTTCTCTGAAACCAAAAGGCCTAGAGCATGTAGCATTGGCTATTGGACCTCTACCAAGATTGTTCAAATTATGACCCCTGATTCAAAATTGACCCCGCACCAGGGGTCACTTAGTTTTGCATAGGAATATATAGGAAAAACTTAAAAAATCTTCTTCTCTGAAACCAAAAGGCCTAGAGCTTAGATATTTGGCATGTAGCATTGGCTATTGGACCTCTACCAAGATTGTTCAAATTATGAGCCCGGGATCAAAATTGACCCCACGCGGGTGGGCCCTTAGTTTTTGCATAAGCATATATGTGACGCGCCGTGAGACTTTTGGGCCAAATGCGGTACAAATCATTGTCCGTAAAACGCTTGCAAAGATTTGCGAGATTATCACGTGTTAATCTCCGTAATTGCCTTCATTAAATTCAGTTCTGTGAAAGTTATTCTTCAGTGGTGTGGTCGATACCTATTTAGGAACTTAATGAACAACCCCTTATTCTATATTTTCGTATTATTCTGGTTTCCCATTTCTAAAATTAGATCAGCACAGTATGCAAATTGGCTGTTGACGTAATTGATCGGTGTTAGCGGAATCATTCAGTGAATGACTCATTGAGGATTATGGACGTGTATCTATTTTTTCACTCGATTATTTGTCGATTTTGCTTGAATGGATTAGATTTATTGAGGTACGTATAACTTCTGCTTATTTTGATATCGAATTTGTATTACACGTCTGGGATGCAGAGTATTTTCGGTCTAAATTGGGCAGTTTGATTAGCCGGAAGTTGAAACAACAAAATGGCGGAAAAACATTGGTGACCTTGACTTCGTGTATTTGTTTAATATTATGTCATTTAGATTCAATGATCATGTGCAGTCAGTTTTCAACAGCAAGTACAACCAGCACTATCCCATATGAGGAAATAAGCCATTTAGTTCAAGATTTTGTTGAAGAACTAGAAGTTGTAAACGAGTTGTACTTTGGGAATGTAGATCATGATTCTGTTGACAATTTTATTACGGAAGGTGATTCTACAGACTCTAGTGATGAGGATGATGATAATGAAAATGATGTTTTAGAGAATATACAATTTGAGTTTGATACTGAGCATGACAAAGAGCAGACTGTACAGGTGGCATTTAAGACAAATACATGTGGATGTAAACGACTCTATAATGGTAGGCCATGCTCAAATGTTGTAAACTGGGATCAGCTTATTAGCTATAGACTCTCATGTTTAGAAAAAACAAAAGATGAATTAGATGTGCTCGTGAAAATACAGCTCTTTCATCATAGAAATGATGGTGTGCTTACTAGCGCTGATTCAAAATCCAAACATGCAGCGAAAGATAGAGTGAAAGTTCGCCAGACATACTACTTTGCTGGGTTGGTAGTTTGTAGGAATCTTTTTGCCTTTGCACATGGCCTGAACCGTAAAACTGTTGACTCAATTCGAAGTCACTTAACACAGATTTCCTAGAGCCCAGAACCCATGGAAACAAAGGGAAAGTCCCCCCACATGCTGTTAATTTACAACAAACAGAAGCGGTGAAAATGTTTATTGTGTCCTATGCCAGTCAATATGGACTGACATTACCAGGAAGAATGGCTAGGTATAGAAATGAAAAAAATATTCTTTTACCAAGTGACAGTAACAAAGCTGAAATATATCAATTGTACTGTAAAGCAGCAGATGATGATAATGAAAAGTTTTGTAACAGGAAAGTAAGCCTGTCAACCTTCAAAAAATTTGGCTTGAACAGTGCCCATATATTTTAGTTATGAAACCATCAACAGATTTATGTTTAAAATGTCAGAAACATGTGTATAAGATCTCACATAGTGCAAATCTCTCTGAAGAGGAAAAAAGAAGTGTTGCTTACAGATTATCAACAACATGTCACCAATGTAAAATCTCAGAGAGATGATTATAGGAATATTTGTGAAAGCTCAAAATTGTGTTTCAATGATTTGGAGCCAGAAGCAAGAATGCGAGGTAAAAATGACAAACTGAAACGCATTCAACTAATTTATTATTTTAATAACGTTAACTCCTTTTATACTAATTTATTTTTTAGCTCAATTGTGAAGAAACATTGTAGCTTATCGAGTCACTCTCGAGACTGCTTCCTGAAAAACCAGTACTGGTGTTATATGAGGAAGTACAGTTGTGACCCCAGTAGGCTCGAACCCACAACCTCTGGGATGAGTGGCCGACACCTTAACCTCTACACCACCGCTTCCCTTAACTGAAACTAAAAGTTTCAAATATATAATTCGAGTCATTATTGATAAAATCTGCATTTCAAAATATGCTGCAGCACCGTAAACCATTCAATACTCTATATAAAGTTTTTTACTGTGTAATTACAATGTACAATGTATGGGTGGATATCAATTAATGATAGAAGGCCCCCCATATGGATTATTATTTTGTTGAAAAATGTAGCATTTTTTGATAAACATGTACAGATGAGATGTTCTTAAAAAAGTTTTTATTTATCATTTTACATTCTGATATTGAACACATAAATTCTGTTTGGAGAATACATGTATTATCAGCTAGATATAGGGAGTGCTCTTTAAAATGTCAAGCATGTTAGAAAACACAGTCAATGCATCATTTCATATGACTGTCCATCAGGTAGCTTTTATTCAAGGCAAACATTGTAACTTGGATGAATTGTGTATTGCTTTGACATTTTACATCTGTACTTTTGCCGTCCATTAACAATAAGAAAAAATGCTGATCTTGGTGTTACATGTGTAACATTTTTTCACAATTGATTTTTTCTTTTCATAGGTCAAGCTCCATGCAGTAATGATGTCCACCTGCATTACAGTTTTGATTATGCACAACAGGTCCTTTACCCCCATTACGCTCAGCAAGTTGGACCACTGTTTTTCAAAACGCCAAGAAAATGCCAGTGTTTTGGAGTTTGCTGTGAGCCATCAGGTATGTTACTTGTAGATTTTACTTTATTTTTTTCACAAATATGTATGTAATAATGTGACATTGTATACAATATAACTTAAGTAAATGATTAATGAGTTCTAATTATAACTGCCCTATTTTTCACAACTGGTTATTGTAATTTACATTTGCAGCTTATATTAAATTTATTATGTGCAGCTATCTTTAAAGAAGTCATCTTACAGCTTCCTGGTGTTTCCTCGATTATGTCTCACCAGTACTCATGCTATAAGAATAATACTAATCATATAATTGTATAAAATGTGATCTGAACATACAGATTTCAAGACTGACATTGAAATATGTATTCCACAGGTAGTCAGATCTTCTATCTGGTGGATGAGCAGTATAGTGCTGGCAAGGGTGCAAACAGTGTAACGTCAATGTTACATCACCATTTCATGTATCATGGGTATGGGGAGAAAAGTGTTACACTTCATATGGATAATTGCAGTGGACAAAATAAGAACAACATTGTGTTAGGGTAAACTGTCAGCCGCTTGAATATTTTTAATTTGCAGAATTTCATAAAATTAATGAAGTACATGTATGTATTTTTTGCATAAAAGATTACGCACTTGAAAGCCTAAATTATACATTGATATGTAAGCATTTCTGTAATAGATGAAACCCCAAGGAAATTGTTCATAATTGGTTATATTTTGCTGTTTAATTAACTTTGGATTATGACTTTTAATTATAATAATTATTTAAGTGCATAAAAATTTATAAATTGCATAAATTATTTGATTTTTCAGATATGGAATGTGGCGGGTTATGTCTGGACTCCATAATGATATTACATTTAGCTTGATGGAGGCAGGCCATACAAAGTTCAGTCCTGACTGGCACTTTGGTTTATGGAAGGTAAACGAAAACTGTTAATTGGTTAAAATCGGCTATAAACATGTGTTAAGCAACAATGTATGTTTTACATCAAAACAAAATAGTGTAATACATGTATGATATTAAGGCATTTGGCTTGGTATAACTTACTCAATATTTAGATTTTTACCTAGAACTAGGGTTTCTATAAAAGTTTATCCTTTTATGAAAATAAAACTACATGCAGAATGATAAAGAAACCAATATTGAAGTTTTAGCTCACCTCAGCATTAAGTGCTCAAGGTTAGCTTTGTCTACCAGTTAAAATCAGCTATAAACATGTGTAAAGCCACAATGCATGTTTTACATCAAAACATCTTGTTTTAAATAATTTATATTGTATGTTATAGATCAGATGGAAACATTGCGACACTGAAAGCTTAGATGACATCGCGAAAACAGTACAGCAGTCATCACGTAAGGGTCATAACATCCCACAAGTTGTAGATGATCCGGAAAAGCCAGTTGTTTTCTCTGATTGGTCATCATTTATAAAGAAGCTCTTTAGGCCTCTGCCAAATTTGAAAAGATACCATCATTTCAGGTTTGATTGTGTTATAATTATAACCTTTATCAATTCATCATTGCATATAACATTAAGCTGACTTGTTTTACATAAATTGATATAGGAAAAACTGAACAAAATCTTCTTCAAGGCCTAAAGCTTAGATATTTGTTGAGTAACTTTCTCTTAGTCTAGCAAGTTTGTTTACATTATGGCTTTTGAGCAATCATTTTAGGTGAATGATACTGAGCAATTATTGTCCTCTTGTTTATTTGTCTATTTATTACATCCTAACCAGTAAGGGTAAGTGTGGATTGAGCATTGGCTGCAATTGCCCACATAATGGAGCTATCACAGTGGCTATATTGTAGTGTACATGTACATGTATGTTTAAATTTGTTTAAGACATCAAATTGGATTCATTTCACATATCATACTCTCTTTTATTTTTCCTTTTACAGTTACTAGTGTGTACATACATCTTATTAGAATCTAGAGAATTAATTCTCTGATTGCTTCTTTTCAGAATGTCCTGGCAAGACCAGGTATTGTGTTTGCCCGTCAATATGCACAGGATGAGGAGGAAGAAATAAGCATTTTAAAGAAAAATGTTGATGTGTCTGGTTTCCCTGACAGGATGCAAATAACAGGGATGGATGCAACAAGACAGTGGTACTTGTATGATGAAATTGCCCCACTGTGCCATAATAGTGACTTTGCTTGTCCAATGCCAGATGTTGCTAAACCGTGTAAGCGGATTAAATTGGACAAATCTTAAAAAATGTCAGTTTACCGGTTTTCAAAACAACATGTTTTAGTTTCTATGGTGTTAGAATATATGATTTGCATATTTTGATGAGGAAGAGATTACCACACTTTAACAGTTATTAATGAACTGGTTGTCATAGCAACCATTAAATTTGGTTCATGTAAATGGTAAACTCAAATAACATGTTTGTAAGTTACATTTTACGACAGTGCAGTGATGTTTCTTTTAAATGTTTTAAACAAATTATGAAGATGAACAATTTCTGTGCTTAGTTTTTAGCTCATCTGACACTAAGTGCAAGAATGCTCACTGTTGTCTGTTAACCATTTTCTTCAAATGACATCTCTTCTGTTACCACTCTGCAAATGTTGATGCTACTGTGCAGGTATTATTTTTGCATAAAACTGCACAAGAGATATTTGTAAATAGTTTCATGCAGAACTCTGGTTACCATCATACCATGGCAACCAAACAGAATTGTTTCTAAGTTTACTTGTTCAATACAGCAATGCACATGACTAAGATAGTTGGTGTGGGCATAACTTAGTGGACCTCCATAATATTGTTCAAAGAATGTCTGAATTCTGCAATTAAATCATACTGTGGGAAAACCAACCATACTACAGTTGATAATTGTAAAACCTTGATAGCACTTGTTAACATTTTTTTTTAAATTCACAAAACATACTCAGATGGTTGGATGTAGCCTGTAGATGATATGTATTGAAATTAACCACACTGTGAAAAAAATCAAACATGCTATAGCCAAATATTCACCAAACCATGATAATGGGTCACATTTTCCAGTAGATTTTAACAAAATTTAAAGCAGTCCATTCAGACTTGTACAATGATACTTGCCCTTCTGGGCCTCTTGTTTGACATGTGTTACCATAGCAACATCTTTTTATTTATTCATTTCATCTGAATTTGTATTGAATTTTTTGATTGTCAATCTTCAAATGACATTTATTGTTACCAATAATTACTCACTTCTAGATGAATTAGGTTTTCAATTCATGCTCTGTGTTATCAGACTGAAAATTGAATTTCTAATAAAAGTCTATGTCAACACTGAATGTGTCATTATTCCATCAAAAACTGTGAATTTTGACTACAAATTTGAAATTGTTACTCTAGAATTAAAGGCCGACCAGAAATTAATATAATCTCAGTTTTCCCAGTATGAAAATGTGTAATGTGTGTATAAAGTAGAGAAAATGTGTTTTTTGGCCATTTGTTACCATGGCAACCATTTTTGATTGATTTTTGATGTCTGATTTTAGGGTTGTTTTATCAAATAACCTAAAGTGATGTTAAATGTAAACAATTTAGAATGTTCTGGATCAATAATAATTTTTAATAGGATTAACAATGCATGTACTGTGACACAAGATAATTGATTTCAGAACGCAAATGTTGTCTTTTTTGTAACTGTTAGTAGCAATACTTACTGGGTCACTATTCAATCAAAACTGGGAATTTTGACTTCAAATTTGAAATGGTTACTCTAAATTAAAGGCCGACCAGATATTAGTATAAAATTAAGTTTGCCAATATGAAAATGTGTAATGTGTGTGTATAAAGTAGAGAAAATGTGTTTTTTGGCCATTTGTTACCATGGCAACCATTTTTGATTGATTTTTGATGTCTGATTTTAGGGTTGTTTTATCAAATAACCTAAAGTGATGTTAAATGTGAACAATTTAGAATGTTCTGGATCAAAAATAATTTTTAATAAGATTTACAATGCATGCACTGTGTCACAAGATAATTGATTTCAGAACGCCAATGTTGTCTTTTTTGTAACTGTTAGTAGCAATACTTATTGTGTCATTATTTAATCAAAACTGGGAATTTTGACTTCAAATTTGAAATGGTTACTCTAGAATTAAAAGGCCGACCAGAAATTAGTATAAAATTAAGTTTGCCAATAGGAAAATGTGTAATGTGTGTGTATAAAGAAGAGAAAATGTGTTTTTTTGCCATTTGTTACCATGGCAACCATTTTTGATTGATTTTTGATGTCTGATTTTAGGGTTATTTTATCAATTAACTTAAAGTGATGTTAAATGTGAACAATTTAGAATGTTCTGGATCAAAAATAATTTTTAATAAGATTTACAATGCATGTACTGTGACACAAGATAATTGATTTCAGAACGCAAATGTTGTCTTTTTTGTAACTGTTAGTAGCAATACTTATCGTGTCACTATTTAATCAAAACTGGGAATTTTGACTTCAAATTTGAAATGGTTACTCTAGAATTAAAAGGCCGACCAGAAATTAGTATAAAATTAAGTTTGCCAATATGAAAATGTGTAATGTGTGTGTATAAAGAAGAGAAAATGTGATTTTTTGCCATTTGTTACCATGGCAACCATTTTTGATTGATTTTTGATGTCTGATTTTAGGGTTATTTTATCAATTAACTTAAAGTGATGTTAAATGTGAACAAGTTAGAATGTTCTGGATCAAAAATAATTTTTAATAAGATTAACAATGCATGCACTGTGTCACAAGATAATTGATTTCAGAACGCCAATGTTGTCTTTTTTGTAACTGTTAGTAGCAATACTTATTGGGTCACTTTTCAATCAAAACTGGGAATTTTGACTTCAAATTTGAAATGGTTATTCTAGAATTACAGGTCAACTAGAAATTAATATAGTCTCAGTTTTCCCAGTATGAAAATATGTAGTGTGTATGTATAAGATAAAGAAAATCTGATATTTTGGCGATTTGTTACCATGGCAACCATTTTCGAATGATTTCTCAAATCTTACTATGTTTGATAACACTTAGTAATCTTCAATGATATTTGTTGTGAACAAATTTCAATGTTAACAATAATACTGTTTTCTTATTTGCACTTTCAACACACTAATTATTGAATGAATAAATAACATTCTGACAGTGAAAACTTTCTTTTTCATTTCTGTTACTAACAAGGCTTACAAGTGCTGTAATTCCATAAAAAATTGGAATTTTGCCTTCAAATTTTGGAATCTAACTCTCGAAAGACATACCCACCAGAAAATGATAATAACTCATTTTCGGCCAGGTACCGCATTTGGACCAAAAATCCCATGGCTTGTCACATATAGGAAAAACTTTAAAAATCTTCTTCTCTGAAACCACAAGGCCTAGAGCTTAGATATTTGGCATGTAGCATTGTCTAGTGGACCTCTACCAAGATTGTTCAAATTATGACCTCCGGGTCAAAATTGACCCCGCACCAGGGGTCACTTAGTTTTGCATAGGAATATATAGGAAAAACTTTAAAAATCTTCTTCTCTGAAACCAAAAGGCCTAGAGCTAAGATATTTAGCATGTAGCATTGGCTAGTGGACCTCTACCAAGATTGTTCAAATTATGAGCCCCGGATCAAAATTGACCCCGCACAGGGGGTCACTTAGTTTTACATAGGCTTATGTAGGAAAAACTTTAAAAATCTTCTTCTCTGAAACCACAAGGCCTAGAGCTTAGATATTTGGCATGTAGCATTGGCTAGTGAACCTCTTAAAAGATTGTTCAAATTATGCCCCTCTGAACAAAATTGACCCCGCACCGGGGGTCACTTAGTTTTACATAGGCTTATATGGTAAAAACTTTAAAAATCTTCTTCTTTGAAACCACAAGGCCTAGAACTTAGATATTTGGCATGTAGCATTGGCTAGTGGACCTCAGCCAAGTTTGTTCAAATTATGACCCCTGGGTCAAAATTGACCCCGCACCGGGGGTCACTTAGTTTTACATAGGCTTATATAGGGAAAACTTTAAAAATCTTTTTCTCTGAAACCACAAGGTCTAGAACTTAGATGTTTGGCATCTAGCATTGCCTAGTAGACCTCTTCAAAGTTTGTTCAAATTATGCCCCTGGGGTCAAAATTGACCTTGCCCGGGGGGGGGTATCATTTGTCAAAAGGGTATATAGGAAAACTTATTTGGTATATAACATTATCTAGTGATCTTCCACCAGGCAAGTGGACTTGTACCAAGGTGAGCGATATAGGGCCATCTTGGCCCTCTTGTTTGATTTCCAGTTTTAATTTCTGTATTTTAGTGTCCCTCCTGGTTGGAGATTAGCTATGCCTTTTTTGATTGAATGAATTTTCAATCGGGCCAATGTTAACAGAGTATAATGAGGGGTCAAAGCAAAACTAATCTAAGTGTATATGAAAATAGAAGCAGATAGGATAGTTTCGTGTAAGCTTCCTTACGGCCGAAAGCTTTACATACAAAAAAGTAGTTCTATATAATTTATTCAGTTGTTTCGAATTAAACTGTCTTCTGTTTTAAAAATTATATAATAACAGATCTAAATAATATCAAAAGATTTCAAAGTAACATAATATTAAATTGTTGTTTTTCTTATAATTTGTACCTAAAATCAACGAGGTATCTGTTTTGTATAGAACTATTATCCTACGCGGTTTTGATCACAACAGTTTTCTAGTCAGACCGGAGACACTAATTTAGTGTTTCCGCAAGAGCGTGTTTTCTGAGTTTTTGGCACATTCATTTTTTCAATGACGCAACAGAAATAGCAAAGAGCGTCATCTATGAGGTAATGATCAAATTACTATAGAAACAACATTTCAAAACCTCTCAAAACGCTTCGAAATGCAAGATAAGTTGTTCACAAAATACACTTCGGGTATGGGATATGTCTAATTTTGACCCTATTCCGTCGTCGTTGTTGTTGTCTGATTTCGGATTGATCCACATTTTGTACCATTGCATTTTTTGTGTGTATTGGTTCATATGATACCGTCATCATGGTATCATAGACGCATTACAAGAGATGGTCGACGAATCTTAACAGAAGAAAGAAAAACGACTTTCTGAGTGAATTTAATGATCATTTTGTAGTAAATTCGATCAGACTGTCACTGCCTAATAATATCAAAGTTTAATGTCTGTGGTTGAATGCACTTATGGAAAATTCGCTTTGTGGACAAAGTTGAGTTTTGAGATGCAGTGACAAAATAGAAAGCATCAAAAGAGAAACACCTGTTGTCTTGCCAACCCTTTGATTACCCACCATTTTGTGATGTATCACATTCAGTTTTAAACTGAATATAACTTTTTAACATATAGTCATGCCTTTTATTTTTTTACCATAAAGAGTATCACCTTTGGAATTTCTAAATGACCCAAAATTATGATACAGGGGGTCACAAATGACCCTTTAAAATTCTGATATTCACACATGTATGTGTACAGTCTGTGTTGTCCTGATATTTACACATGTATGTGTGCAGACTGTGTTGTTCAAAAACAATCGACCCTCCAGCACTTTCAGTCCTTTGATACTTAGATGGTCAACATAATTTTGTTGTGCTATTTACTGATAAATATTTTGTTTTATTGGCAAACACTGAGAATATTTTGACATGCTGTGTTACAGACAGCTCTTTATAATTTGAGCAGTACACTATATCACTGCTTATAATGATGCATTTCTCACAGCGCCTATACGTAGAGGTTATAATACGGGGCAGGTGTGCCTTTAGGCGATATTGGCACACTTGGTGAGCTATTGGCCCGAGGGCTTTAGCCCGAGGGCCAATTTGAACCAAGTGTGCCAATATCGCCTTAAGGCACACCTGCCCCGTATAATTACCTTTTTATTGCATATGTTGAACATCGGATTTGCTGAAAATGGGAAAAGATAAGACAAGTAGATACAAAACGCACATTCCTGCAATACTCATACTATTTCATAAAGATAAATACCATTGAATGAATTAATTATTCATACTATCCACAAAAGCATACATTTCGGTGCTCAATAAGCCTAAATTCTAAATTCAATAAACTTCTGTGTCCTTTCGGCGGCCATTTTCCGTTACGTCTACGTTGCCAATTACGTCAACGTTTTCACGTGCTGACAGTCTAGCGTTGCTGCACAGTTGACAGGAAATAGACTCAATACGAATTTTCTGGCACACTAGCAAGTGTGCCGATATCAGTTATCGGCACACTACGTCACGTGATCGTTTTATCGGCCCGTATCACCGACAATCAAAGGCAAATTTGATACTATATATAGTAACATATGCAATAAAAAACAGGAATCAATACCATAGTTAAAGTTTGGAGGCAGTCCTAATACTATAATGGCAACGTTGATGAAAGAACAAAAAAGATATACGGTACCTTTTGCAAGCAAAAGAATCAGACCGCCTTTCCGGTACTTGCCTGGTTGAAATAAATTCCTATCCTAAATTCTAGGCAAAAACTGAGCAGTGAGCAAGATCAAAGAAGACACAGAATGAATTAATAACTGAACAAGAGAAACAGTGATACAAAGTATCAATATAATATGTGCAAATTGATATAGACTAATTTTAAATAAGATGATATTCATTCCTATTCATGTCTTGCCTAGCCTTTATGGCTCAAAGAACTGTGTTGCATAATTTGGTTTCCTGTTAAATGCAGGTGACAGATAAGTACATGTTTTAGGTCTGTATGTATTACAGGAACAAGCAAATTTATTGCAAGGGAGCGTTAGTAAACTGCAGCAGTAAGTTTGTTTTCTCCCCACAAAGTTTGGGGGTATAGAAGACTCAGCTGGTCAGTCAGTCGGTCTGTCAGTCAGTTTGTATGTTGATCAGTCAGTCATATGGCTGATTTAATGTCAGCTTCATAATGTCCTCAACCCCTTAAAGTTTGAAATTTATTATGAAGCCTTACTTTGGGAAAAATTTAAACTGTTGTTGCTCTACAGAGGGCCGCTCTGCGGAGGTTACACTGTACGAATATTCTGACTTCCGGTTCAAGAAACGCTACTTTCACTTTCGCCCGACTCATACTTTCGTTTTCGCTCGGGCTGATACAAGTATGTAGATGTGCTTGATATTTATTACTAAGACCACACCAAATTAATATGTTGGTCATCGGGATTGTCGCACAATTTTTTTTTTAAAACACAAAAAAATATTATTATTTCATTATTGGCTCCCGCCCGCACCATAAAAAAATAATCGGTTATTATTTTTAGGGTCGCTGTTGACAAAGGGCAAAGATGCGCATTTTAACAGTATTTTAACGGTTTTTTCTCCGTACAGAAACAATATATAGTCACCCAAAGAACACCTCGGAACATCCGTACTGAGGATGTCCGGTCACTGTGAATTGTGGTGACTGCCCACAGTGTTTCGAGATGTCCGCATTTGGGTCATGTCTTGAATTTTGGTTATATTCTTTTACTGATTAACTTTTATTTATCGATACAAAAAAGAAGTATGTTGATTCATTTCGAAAATTCCCGACTTCAACGACTCCACAACCAACAACTTAGCATGCTGTCGGATCGAAATAAACAACGCCGGCAACACACTAGAGACAAATATATTTTATCATCAAAAGGAAAAGAATCCTACACTTACTCAAAACATTGTATATTCCAAACTTCATTGTAAGAGTTTTATAATCCGAAATTATCAGTCAAAAGCTACGTGTACATGTTTCAAACTGTCAAAATATTTCTCTCTTTTTAATGACACGTGCTTCACTAAGATCAAACAAACATGACAGTATTGGCGGCATTCTTTGATCTCATGACACTTGCGGCTTTACTTCTTGATAAAAGAAAAGTTTGGAGCTATCATTGCTTTTGTGTTGGAAAAATATCCGTGTAAGCGTCTGTCCGAAAATATTTCACTTTTTGTATCGGCTGTATTTTTAGCTAACAAAAATGAGTTTCATACCTTAGACTCTCCAGTTTAACTTGTTGAAGAGTGGATTTTAATACCATTCTGTTAGTGTTACCAACATATTTTGCCAATAGAATGAAATTTACCATTGTTTTTAGGTCTTTAATACCATGCTGACTACCGGTACATATTGTTGTCATCTTACTTTTTGTAGAACACCTGTCATATTGTTTGTTTGCTCAAACTGGGCCAACTATGGAAATGATTATGTTGCGGAAAGTGGGGTTGGGCTGTAACTGTGCATGATTACTACCAAATTACATGTATGTTGTACATTTTGTGTTCAAGCAATAAAAATGCATGGAAATCAGTCTATAAAAATATATGGTATCTGGATGAAGTCTCATAATAATGGTCAATCTCCTGACTTATCACACAATCATTATGTAATATTAGATCTGCTTCATTTTAAAACAAACTAAAGACAAATATCTCAGTACTCTGTCACTTCTCCCTGTAGGCTCCAAACTTCTCCCTATTTTCAGTTTGGGTAGAAATGACTTCTCGCTAAAATTTGGCCCTAGCTCGTCCCATGGACAAGATTTGTTCATTACAATAAATAAAAAAAAATTACTAATGGAAAAAACCAGCTTTGACAGTTACTGAAACACACATTGTGTGCCAAAAAAATTATTTATCTTATCTGAAATAATAAATTTATCTGTATCATTTATCCCATATAAGAAAATTTGAAAAAAATGTTTTCTTACAAGCTAATATGCAGGCAATAAAGTTTGACATTTGCTATTAAATGTGAACAGAAAGGATATATATTTCTTCGCTCTTTGCTCGCTCCAAAATGTCTTTAAAACAAAAAAAATTATTAAAAATTATATTTTCGCTCGCCGCCTCCAAGGTTTTCTCAAGAAATCTCGATGACCAACTTATCAATTTGGTGTGGCCTATAAGGGCTGTTTGGGTATATGCAAAAATAAAATGTAATTAAAATTGAATTTGTGTTCCAATGTTTCAGGGAAAATTTGCATCAATAAAATAAATACAAATAGTTGTCTGTCTTGAAAACAGGGAATTTTGTGCACTATTCGTCCATATACGTAAATAAAAACAACAACTAAAAGCCCCTCCTCTTACCTCAAACTTTGTTTATCTCGAAGTAAAAGGTCTGGTCCCTTGAAATTCGAGATAACGAGAGTCAACTGTATTATTAAACCCAAAAGTTTAATCTATACTGGATTCCTACCAGTTCTCGGGCGGAAAATGGACATTTTTGTATTTATTGTAGCAACAAATACTAGTAAACCCATAAAAATTTCCAAGGATAAACTTAGGTATTGTGATGACATTGTAAACTTGTCAGTTTAGCGACTGCGTCCACAGCTTGTGTATAAATGAGGCCAGAAAAGGGGTACAATTTCTCTCGGGCAACCAATTATCGGGCACTCAACTTTGTGCAAAGCACTATTCCCAACAAAGATGTTTAGTGCTTGTTTTACTATTTTAAATACATGTACGAAACAAACCCAATAAATATATGTAATTTCCATTCAAGATACACACCTTTTAACTTGCATTATTTACATTTGTAGTGTTCATGTTCAGAAGGATGGAATATGAACAGTAATGTTTTTTCTTTCTCATGCTGATCCTTAAAAAAATAAAAAAAGGGGAAGCCAAAATAAAAAAATAAGCGTTTAGTGAGCCTTGAACCCTGTCCGCGTGGGTGACAAACTATAATCGTAACCACTCGACCAATTCTGACAACTGCCGTGTTCAATCGTATTTAAAACTACTTATCTCATATCGATTTTATATTACGCCTCATCAGTTACACGGTCTATTTATGTTAAAATTGTATTTCTTGAATATACAGTCGACTCTCGAAAGTTCGAACCCGGATAATTGGAACACCCCCGATTATTCGAACACATTTTCGGGTCCCGAATTTTTTCCTTCTAAATTCAATATGTTCTACTACGGTTAATCGGAACCCGGATAATCGGAACTTTCGAACTGATATTATTGTCCGCTCATTAATAAAATAGTGTGAATAACTCCGGAAAGTTCGAACAGTGTCGTTCGTTAATTGATCAATCAGCCGGCCGCATGTTTTTCACACCTCGTGAAAATTGAGCAGGTGCCAGCTTGATTGAGTAAATGACGTCACATGGTAATAATGTATAATGGTATGTTTGCCGCGCGTGCTAACACTTATGATTATGTTTGTGGCAATCGTTTGCCTGTCAAAAAATGAGTTAATTGTTTCATATTCAATAAAGTTCGGGTCGTACTGATTATAGCCTCTTAAGAGGATGGTGGACCCAATAAGCACGATTACAAACAAAATATTCAATAAAGCTTTATAAAATCTAGATTTTCCAATGTCAACCACACAATTATGTCAGAACATAGTGTACAAAGTTCTAACGTCGAGCAACCTGGTGAAGGTCCCAGTATGAGCAACTTGGTGAAGGGCCATCGTCAACGAGTAGAAACCGGCATCAAAGATTTACATACAAGAACTTCCACTCAAAACTCAGTAATCGAGTACGTTCCTACACAGGTTTTAGTACACTTCACTCTAGACAGAACGGCGTTCTTACAGAACGGTCTTTAGTACCATCTCCAATATGGCCGACATGCTCACTCCGGAAAGTTCGAACTACCGAAAATTCGAACAAATTTTGCTTCCCCGAGGGTGTTCGAGTTTTCGAGAGTCGACTGTACTTACTTTTACACATTTTTATTCAAATAATTATATATCTGACATAGTTTCGTTCACATTTTCTGCAATATCGATATTCAGTGTACCTTTACAAACTGAACCCCTGCTTTTATCTCAGCGCATGCGCAATAAAATCGGAAAACCCCAACTGCTGGCAGCTTAGGTTATAAATAGTAACACAATAGAGAAGTGATTTAAGCGGGATATTTAACAAATATGAGAAGTTTGAGTTTCCTATTTAGTCACTTACATCGAAAGAACAGTCCTCCCAGTGACACGGTTGCGTAATCTAGGACCTTGAGTACGGTATAAAGCCTATGCGGTACGAAACATAAAAACGCCCGAAGATCTGGTAGCGCCCGATAACTGGTAGGAATCCAGTAATTCAAGTTGTTTTCAGAAAAATCAGCATTTTAAAATATTTTGCGTTCCAGTAGAACATTATGTCTGGAGCTTCTAATCTGCCAGCTGTAGGGAGTATCCCTTTAAATCAAGCAATATAACATACATTGTAATAAAAACACTTTTGATCTTATTCCACCACAATTCTAAAAAATACTTTTTTCCACAGATACTAGCATTTTATCAGTTTAAGACTACAGCAGATGATGCTTATTCCTTGATGATGGACAGTTATGTATGTGTCTGTAATGCTGCAAAGTGTCTGTTTCTGGGTATACAGACTGATAGAGCTTTTGAATTCCAGACTCTAATTGGTGTGCCAAATCATTGGGAAAAATAGTTTTTAGTACGTATGTGACAAAAATGGTTATTTCGCCTTAGTTTGATCCATAATTACATTTTTTCAGTATCACTTCATGAAATTAACTTTTGGCTTCTTAATTTGAAGATTTACGGTACTGCTTGGGGTGATATTTCCGGACAGGAACTATTCCCGGACACCCCCATTTAAACGCTTTATTTTAACATATTGTTTTGATCCAGCACAAACAATCATTTGGACTCTTGCTTTTTGAAAGTTGAACAACACCCATTTGTTTTTTGCGAGTATATGGCAACAAAAATGCAAAACAAACTAACTTGCATATCTTTTTTTCTGTAAACATGCTTGGGGAAAATGGTATAACTGCGCATGCGCATCATGCAACATTTTGAAGAGGCACTGGATGTGCACTTTAAATTGTTAGCGTTGCTGTTCTTGGTCGCAGACGAACATAGAATTCAATAAAAGAACATATCAAACCTCTTAAGTTAGGTTTACAATTTTTGCACCGAAAATGTTATGAATTATAATTAACTTTAAAAAAGACTGAATACGCTAAAGGAGGTTTTAGTGTGACGTCACATCCGGGATTTTTCGTTACTAAAAATAGCCTGGCCTTGAACTGCCATATGCTGAATGTGTATCTATACAATATAGACATTATTTAACACCAAAATAAACTAAATTCCAAAGTGTCCAGAAATGTATCCTGTACTTAGGTTAAAAACATACCATAAAATATACCCCGTCGGGGCCTCATTTAGTATAACGGAAGTTGTCGTAAAGCAAAAACGTAAATATAGTCTTGTGGAGGATGGGATGACGTATATATGGTGAACATTTGGTCAAGTTTTGTTAAATAATAATCCGGCAGCTTTAGAAAAATTGTCATTTTCGTCCGGAAATATGACTCTAAGCAGTATGCCTCTTTTTTTACACCATCTTACAGCTTAGTCCCATTGAAAATCACTGGAGTGTTTCATATTGTCCACTTGGCATTTACATTAAAAAAGGGGTCTTCTTAAAGTAATCATTATCTTTGCTTACTATGAATTAAATGGTGTTTTCTTAGCATATCTACCAAGGTATAACTGAACCTGCTAAACATTTTATTAACCCCTCGTGTACTTACCTACTAGGGCTGATATTTTATCATGAAAACTTCATGCTGTTGGTCAACAGAGGGTATGTATACCAGAGTTTTGTCATTTTTGTGCTGCAGATTGAAGAACACTTGTAAGGTAGTTTTTACCTATTGTTAGAGCTTAGCCACTTTCAAACCTTTTATTGTAGACTTGACTTCTTTGAAATTTATCTAGGCTTAGGTTTATTATCCCCTCAGCTTGGTGGAGGGGATATAGTAATTTACGTTGGGTCCTTCCGTCACACTTTTGTCCGGAGCATAACTCTAAAAGTACTGAGGGAATTGCTTGAAACTTTACACACAGATAGAGGACATTGAGAGGCAGTGCAGTGCCCAAGAACTATAACTTGACCTTGCCTAATTTTTTAATTATTCCCCTTTGTTGCATTTTTTATCCCCCTGCTGAAGGCGAAGGGGATATTAGTAATGGTCTCCGTCCGTCCGTGATTCCGTCCCAATTTTGTCCGGAGCATAACTCCAAAAGTACTTGAGGAATTTTCTTCAAACTTAATACACTGACAGAGCACATTGGTAGGAAGTGCAGTGTGCAAGAACAATAACTCTACCTTGCCTAGTTTTAGAGTTATTCCCCTTTATCAGATTTACTTTAAAAACTTTGTCCGAAGCATAACTCGAAAAGTACTTGAGGGATTTTCTTCAAACTTAATACACTGACATAGCACATTGGTAGGAAGTGCAGTGTGCAAGAACAATAACTCTACCTTGCCTACTTTTAGAGTTATTCCCCTTTATCAGATTTACTTTAAAAGTTTTGTCCAGAGCATAACTCCAAAAGTACTTGAGGGATTTACTTCAAACTTAATACACTGATAAAGCACATTGATAGGAAGTGCAGTGTGCAGAACAATAACTCGCAGTACCTTGCCTTCTTTTAGAGTTATTCCCCTTTATCAGATTTACTTGTCCGAAGCATAACTCCAAAAGTACTTGAGGGATTTTCTTCAAACTTAATACACTGACATAGCACATTGGTAGGAAGTGCAGTGTGCAAGAACAATAACTCTGTCTTGCCTACTTTTAGAGTAATTCCCCTTTATCAGATTTACTTCAAAAGTTTTGTCCAGAGCATAACTCCAAAAGTGCTTGAGGGATTAACTTCAATCTTAATACACTGATAAAGCACATTGGTAGGAAGTGCAGTGTGCAAGAACAATAACTCTACCTTGCCTACTTTTAGAGTTATTCATCTTTATCAGATTTACTTGCCTGAAGCATAACTCGAAAAGTACTTGAGGGATTTTCTTCAAACTTAATACACTGACATAGCACATTGGTAGGAAGTGCAGTGTGCAAGAACAATAACTCTACCTTGCCTACTTTTAGAGTTATTCCCCTTTATCAGATTTACTTTAAAAGTTTTGTCCAGAGCATAACTCCAAAAGTACTTGAGGGATTTACTTCAAACTTAATACACTGACATAGCACATTGGTAGGAAGTGCAGTGTGCAAGAACAATAACTCTACCTTGCCTACATTTAGAGTAATTCCTCTTTATCAGATTTACTTGAAAAAAAAAATTCCAGAGCATAATTCCAAAAGTACTTGAGGGATTTTCTTCAAACTTAATACACTGACATAGCACATTGGTAGGAAGTGCAGTGTGTAAGAACAATAACTCTACCTTGCCTACTTTTAGAGTTATTCCCCTTTATCAGATTTACTTGAAAAACAATTTCCGGAGCATAACTCCAAAAGTACTTGAGGGATTTACTTCAAACTTAATACACTGACTTAGCACATTGGTAGGAAGTGCAGTGTGCAAAAACAATAACTCTGCCTTGCCTACTTTTAGTCAAATAGAAAAATATCATACCTATACTGATAATGAACATTAATATAATTTTGCAAACCTTCTCTTCATTGCCTTATTCTTTTTCCACTTACTTGAAAACTGTACTCAGCATGACCATAACTATACGGCTTTTTAAGGATTTCCTTTCACCAAGTAAAATATACGAAAGTACAACCTTCTGGTAACTTCTTCCCAGCGGGGGGATTAACCATGTGTAACATGGCTCTTGTCTTAATTTTTCTTGTCCGGAGCATAACTCTAAAAGTACTTGAGGGAATTACTTGAAACTTAATACAGTGAGGGAAAGTGCAGTGTTCAAGAACCATAACTCTATCTTGCCTAATTTTTCAATTATTCCCCTTTGTTACATTTAATCATTATTTTCACCCTTAAATGCCAAAATGAAGACAGTTCCAGCCATTATTGTTCTTGTGAAGAGTTATAATAAGGGGATGTAACAAATACTGAAAGTTTAGGTTAAACCTATTTTCTCAATATTCAGCTTTCATTTGTGAGTGCTCACTGATTTTATTCTTGATTTCATGATATAGAAACTTGCATTAACAGAATACAAATGTATATGAATCGAAATATTGGATGTGGCTGTGATTTTTAGATATTAATTGCATTTACTTCAGTGATAGGTCTAGTTGTAAAAACAGTTTGTTTACCAATTTACCAAGCTATATAGATTACAGTAGTTTGAAGGTATTGGAATCCTGTATAATTTGTATATTCCTGTCCGGACTGTTACTTTGTCATGCATTGAAGGTTTTTAAAATAACTTGGCACAAATGTTCAGGATGATGTGTCCCATGCAAGACCCCCATCCCTACCTAAAAGGTCTAGGTCACCCTTGGAGTTAGTTTGAAGGTAATGGAAACCTGTTTACATGGTAACTTTGCTTTGTGCTTGGGTCACTTACATGCCAAACAGGGTTGGGTTTTGGGGCTGCTAGGGTCATTGTCAAGGTCATCATATTTCTATGCCCCTGAGGGTGGCAAATGAAAAAAAATGCACGTCCATCTGTCTGTCTGTCTGTCTGTCTGTCTGCCCTTACATTTAAATACTTAGGTGGCTATAGGAACAATAGGTAACAGTAAATACTCTTTGATGTCATTCATTCCGTAAGCTCTTAGGTGGCTATGTTTTCTCTTACCTGGCTAAAAGAACAATGGAGAGAACAATAGAGTAGCCACATAAGTATCCATATGTTAAGATGTCTGTACGTCCGTCCATCTGTCTGTCCATAGATGCCCACTAGACATAACTTGGTTAGTGTTTGAGTACAACTTGGCATTGTGAGGTTGTTTGAGCTCATTCCGTAATTATGGGGTTAAAAATGGTATTGTGGGGTTAAATAATTGTATTGTGGGGTAACAAAAGATCAAAGAAAGATCAAAGGGATAACCTCACAAAGTCCGTCTGGTAAGTACGTCTGTCCTTCTGTGCCTCAGCGCTTACATTTCATCATGCCTGGGCTGTAACTTTGTCTTGCATTGAAAGCTTTTGAAATAACTTGGCACAAATGTTTAGCACATTAAGCCTGTGCATCACATGCAAGATCCATTTCCCTACCCCAAAGGTCAAGGTCCCACTTAGAGTTTGAAGGTAATGTAAACAACCATATATGCACACATTTGTTTCAGAACTGTAACTTTGTCATGCAGTGAAGTATTTTTAGATAACTTGGCACAAATGTCTAGCTCATCAAGCTGAAGTGTTGCGTGCAAGAGCCTCTTCCCTACTTCAAAGATCAAGGTCACACTTAAGAGTTAATAGGTAATGGAATCCTGTGTATATGCATACATCGGTGTCTGAACTGTAGCTTTGTCGTGCATTTATTATACCCCCAAAACGAAGTTTAGGGGGGTATATAGGAGTCACCCAGTGGTTGGTCGGTCGGTCGGTTGGTCGGTCGGTCGGTCGGGCGGTCTGTTGCATTTTCCTTGTCCGGAGCATAACTTGAAAACTACTAGTTGGAATTCAATACAACTTCATACAATGGTCAAGCACATTGAGAGGAAGTGCAGTGCACAAGAACTATAACTCCATCTTGACTAATTACAGAGTTATTGCCCTTTGTTACTTTTCCTTGTCCGGAGCATAACTTGAAAACTACTGGTTGGAATTCAATACAACTTCATACAATGGTCAAGCACATTGAGAGGAAGTGCAGTGCACAAGAACTATAACTCCATCTTGACTAATTACAGAGTTATTGCCCTTTGTTACTTTTCCTTGTCCGGAGCATAACTTGAAAACTACTAGTTGGAATTCAATACAACTTCATACAATGATCAAGCACACTCAGAGGAAGTGCAGTGTACAAGAACTATAACTCTATCTTGAGTATTTACCGAGTTATTGCCCTTTGTTACTTTTCCTTGTCCGAAGCATAACTTGAAAACTACTAGTTGGAATTCAGTACAACCTCATACAATGGTCAAGTACATTCAGAGGAAGTGCAGTGCACAGGAACCATAACCCCATCTTGACTCATTACAGAGTTATTACCCTTTGTTACTTTTCCTTGTCCGGAGCATAACTTGAAAACTTCTGGTTGGAATTCAATACAACTTCATACAATGGTCAAGCACAGTGAGAGGGAGTGCAGTGCACAGTAACCATAACTCCGTCTTGACTAATTACAGGGTTATTGCCCTTTGTTACTTTTCCCTGTCTGGAGCATTTTTCGAAAACTACAAGTTGGAATTCAATACAACTTCATACAATGGTCAAGCACAATGAGAGGAACTGCTAAGAACAATATCTCTTTTTAGTTTGTTTGCAAGGTATTATGTTACTACGAACTTCCTCAGTTTATAAAGCAATCCTTTTGGGGGTATTAATCACATTTAGTGATAGCTCTAGTTGATTTTAAAATATCTTGGTACAATTGTTCAGCACATCAAGACAATGTGCTGTGCACAAGAACATCAAAGGTCAAGGTCACACTTAGTGTTTAAAAGTAATGAAATACTGTATGCATGGTAACTCTGTCATGCACGGAAGGATTTTAAAATTACGTAGCACAATTATTGAGCACATGGAGAGGACAGAGACTGTGAGACACATCTTTTGGGGGCATTTGTTACTTGTAAGGGACAGGTCTTGTTCTTTTTCTGATTGATTTTATCACTGCTAAAAGTAAACAAATAGCATTCCCAGAAAAAGCAATTAGTTGCTATTCATAGCATTATTCCTAACCTGAAATCCATCATGTTTGCATTAATATAGGTCCTAATGTGTTATTTAATGCTTTTAGTATGATTATAATGAAGAATATCTACTTCTTAAAATTTCAGCTTGCAAGGCTTTCCCCTTTCCACACTTTTTAAATCTTAATGAAACTAGTATTGAAACTGAATGTGAATATCGCCATGCATTGATATATTAATCCCCCATGTGACTATGGCTGTCTGCAATCAAAACATAAGGCAAGCGTGGTACATATATATCAAATTTATTAATGTTGTTCACCTAAAAGGGAAATCCAAGTATCTTCATTACTTGTTGGATCAAAGGATTACTGTTTAAGTACATGCAAATCAAAATTGTCCAAATAATTGAGCGTCAGATTAACATGTTGGATACCAGTAGAGCTTAGATGTTCGGAATGAAATTTTGAGTAGTGGCCCTCTTGAAAATCATTGAAATTGTGCTCTTGTGGTCAAAAACAGTCCTGCTCAGGGGTCTAGGGTCATTACTTTGACTAATACAAGGTAAACTTTAAATATCATCTCTTCCAAAAGGTTAGGTAATTACTTTGTAGCTTTGTCTAGTTGACTTGTACCCAAGTTAGCTCCAAGGGTCTTTGTACAGTGGAACTTCCGAAAACCGGACCTTCCAAATACCGGAAACTTCCGAAAAACGGACGATTTTCAAAGTCCGAATTTCCTCCTCTATTTTCTATTGAAACGTACTTCCAATACCGGAACTTCCAAATTCGAATATCGGACGATATTTTCGTCAATTTTACTTATCTCAGTACAAATTGTCTTCCAAAAACCGGACACTACAAACCCGATCATGAATAATTGCCTCCCCCGCCCAAAGTGATTGCCTTGATTGGCCAATTAGCGGTTATCGTTTATTTTGACACGCGTTAGAATCACAACCTGTCAGTCAAAGGTTAAATATTAACACAAGCTGTAGTTTTGATAATGTATCAATTGAAGAAAGGATCAGCAGATTAATGTTTGATGTTTACAAAACATTTGAAACACCATTTATTCTAATTAAGTTATTATTAAAAGTATGATTTATTTATAAAATTAGACCGAACAATGGTTTTATTTCGTAACATATCACAAACTGTCGCGACTTCAAATTTTGATAATAAAAATGCCCGAGGAAACTCTTTTTCAGTCTTAATCACCCCAGTCTTCCAAATACCGGAAACTTCCAAAAACCGAACTTTTCTGCAGGTCCCGTCTGTGTTCGGTTTTCGGAAGTTCCACTGTATAATTATAGAGTTACAGGAAAAATTCTAAAAAAAATGTGAAGCCTGACATTGATATTATGTGGATATTAGTAAAACATGATAGGAAGCATGGGAATGAAGTGTAATTGTGCATGTCCTTAATAGAATGTTTCGATCAGTTGATATTTCATCATTATTACCATCATTATTGCCATTTAAAAGTTTACTCTTGTAGTTGAGTTTTCATCTCTGAACCTCACTGTGTAACTTTACATGAGTGATCATAATCAAACTTTGTTGTGCATATCATGTCACATTACAGTCAGTTGATTTATCACATTGTTTGTTCCATGTTGGAGAAGACATTCATTTTTATATCAAAATCAGCCATATATGGTAGTTCTATACTGTACTGTACGGTGTAACTATAACATAATAAGTCAGTATTGGAAAATATTATAGCACACAGTAGTACTACAGGCTATTGGTGTGCAGAGTGATCATGATCTGCACTCATTGCAAAGACAGACTGACTTGTGGTCAGTAGGGTAAAGTATAATTCGAGGTCTGAGATGTGAATGTACAATTAGCATATTGTAAAACAATGGTAAAAACTGAAGAAGAACATAACATCATAGCTCAAGGGTGATATTTAGACTATATGATTTAATTTGTTGTTCATAATCTGTGCATGTAGTATGTTCATCCAGTTGATCTTTTCAACAATGTGTGAAATACCCATTGTATATAAGTGTACAGATTTCAGACAATAAAATACGTTATGTATGACAGCCTGGAGGTAAATTTATAAAGTTATTTGATCTGTTTATTCTTGATATAAGAGGATTAAAAGGACAAGTGAGATGTATTCTCAAGTAATCTTCAAAGTTTCTAACATAGTCAAGAGGTGAAGGCTGAATTGTACAAATGTAAATTCTTTATGCAGACATACAGAGTGAGAGAAGATGTCAGAAGGCTTGATTTACCTGTTGGAGCTGAACACCAAAACAAGGTTAATATGCACTTTATTTATAAATGTTTTAGGATTAATGTCACACTTAGACATCAGTTCTGTAAAGAGTTGTGGGACTTATTTTAAAACTTCAATAAAGTCTTCCTGGAAATCTAAATGTCAAGTTATAAAACTCTTCACTGAACTTAGGTCCAATTTTATTGTAAACTTGGTTAAAGTGTTGCATGCATTAAATTTAAGCTATGAAGGGATCCATGTGTTGGAAAAAATTCAGTGCATTACCAGAGAATTGTGATCTTTTTGATCGAAATTTTGATTGAATACGGTGATACATCTTAACAACATTATTTTACCACGCAAGTGTTGGACGATATATTCACTTTTTCTGATTTCCTTAATAAACGTATTCACTGGAGTAGAGTTCATTTCCTGTAATTATGTATAATTCCATGCAATATAAATTCCAATCCCGTTTAGTGTTTAACCCAATTTGCCTAGCAATCAAATCGCTCAGATTTTCAAATAAACGTCTTTCATTTTTAGCTCGACTATTTGAAGAATAAGGAGGCTATTGCACTCGCCCCGGCGTCGGCGTCTGCGTTGGTTAAAGGTTTTTATAAATTCAAATATCTTGAATACTATCAAAGGTATTGACTTGAAACTCAAACTATATGTTTACCATCAATATCTACACCTGGGGAAACAATCCCCAAAACTCTGTTTTGATTTTTGACAGATTAATGCCCCTTTTTAATTTAGAATTTTTGGTTAAAGTTTTTTATAAATTCAAATATCTTGAATACTATCAAAGGTATTGACTTGAAACTCAAAGTATGTGTCTACCATCAACATCTTCACCTGAGGAAACAATACCCATAACTCTGTTTTGATTTTTGACAGATTTATGCCCCTTTTTAACTTAGAATTTTCGGTTAAAGTTTTTTATAAATTCAAATATCTTATGAAAGGTATTGACTTGAAACTCAAAGTATGTGTCTACCATCAACATATACACCTGAGGAAACAATTCCCATAACTCTGTTTTGATTTTTGACAGATTTATGCCCCTTTTTAACTTAGAATTTTTGGTAATTTTTTTTGGTAAATTCAAATATCTTGAATACTATATAAGGTATTGACTTGAAACTCAAAATATATGTTTACCATCAACATCTTCACCTGAGCAAACAATCCCCATAACTCTGTTTTGATTTTTGACAGATTTATATCCCTTTTTAACTTAGAATTTTTGGTAAAAGATTTTATAAAGTCAAATATCTTGAATACTATCAGAAGTATTGACTTGAAACTCAACCATCAACATCTACACCTGAGGAAACAATCTCTATAACTCTGTTTTGATTTTTGATAGATTTGTGTCCCTTTGTAACTTTGAATTTTTTGTTAAAGATAGAATACTATCAAACGAATTGACTTGAAACTTAAAATGTATGTTTACTGTCACTATCTTCACAAATGTTTTTGATTTTTGACATATTTATGCCCTTTTTAACTTAGAATTTTGTCACAGTTTTTCCAGACTAAAATGGAAATACTCAAAATGGCTTTCTTTTGAAATGTCATAGAATAATTATGCAGCATGAAGCGGTCATGCTTTTTTAATTCTATACATATCAATTTTGAAAAGTTACAATATTATTCATGATCAAATATACAGGGTCATGTATTTCTTTGAAATTATCCCCCCCCCATCCTCCCTCCAGTTGGCTTGCAGAATCCAGAGTAAGGCTTTGAATGCAATGTACATTTACAAAGGTCTTTGAACAAGTTTCATATCTTTGACCTTAATTCTTATAGACAATTACACAATACTCCTGTTCTTAGACAAAAACCCCATTTTACCAACAAGCTTTCGAATAGTTGAGCATGCTGTCATGTGACAGCTCTTGTTATTAAAACTACCTACTGAAATCACTTAATTCGTTAAGAGTTTGCTCTAAATAGGAAGCACTTTAGCTCCGACTACAATCACGGACCTATATACACATAGGTATATGTCGGTGGCTATGCAAAAGGTCAAATGAGGTTAAACACTAAGTAAGTTAGAGTTTATTAAGTCAAATTTAAACAATTAAGAAACCCCGGTCGCTCGCTACTGCTCGCTCCCTTTGGGTTTCTTAATTATTAAAATTTGACTTAATAAACTCTAACTGATACATAGTGTTGGGTAAGAAGCTAAATTTAAAAACATCTGTCCAAGCATTAATTAAGTTGAAATGTTCATTGTGTTTGTTCTTTGTAACACTTGTATGTTTAACAAGATTATTAACAGGTACCCTTGCAGCGTTATTCAAACCCTTATAGAATGAAATAAGACGACTGTGTTTCCTACTTCAATTTAAAGAATCTAGTTTTAACTTTTCTAAAATTTCAGTCGTGCTTGCTGGATCGAAGTTGTAATTTGAAGTAATGAATCTTGCTGAGCGTTTCTGTACTGCTTCTAATTTGTCTTTTAAATATAACTTGTGGGGATCCCATACTGAGCATGTATATTCTAAAGCTGGTCTGATGAGTCCCTTATACACTTGTTTCGTCCGGATACGTCATTTCACGTGAACATCTTTTCGCACTCTTTATAATTTCTGGTCTCATTTCATTCACAAACTGTCTTATGTCACACGCTTTTGGAACTTCTGAGTACTTTTGAGTACTTCTGTACAAATCTACTCAAGCATACAAAATATCAAAATTCAGTTTTTCCAAATTAATACACTTATAAAATTATTATAAAAGGATAGGTATTGCAATTTTCATACTTCCAGTTTACAGGTCCCCTTTCAGGTATCCCTAGAGAGTAAGTTAATGGCAATGGTCTCCGTCCGTCCGTCTCTCCGTCCGTGTCTCCGTCCCAATTTTGTCCGGAGCATAACTCCAAAAGTACTTGAGGGATTTTCTTCAAACTTCATACACTGACAGAGCACATTGGTAGGAAGTGCAGTGTGCAAGAACAATAACTCTACCTTGCCTACTTTTAGAGTTATTCCCCTTTATCAGATTTACTTTAAAAGTTTTGTCCAGAGCATAACTCCAAAAGTACTTGAGGGATTTACTTCAAACTTAATACACTGACATAGCACATTGGTAGGAAGTGCAGTGTGCAAGAACAATAACTCTACCTTGCCTACTTTTAGTCAAATAGAAAAATATCATACCTATAATGATAATGAACATTAATATAATTTTGCAAACCTTCTCTTCATTGCCTTATTCTATTTTTCCACTTTCTTGAAAACTGTACTCAGCATGACCATAACTATACGGCTTTTTAAGGATTTCCTCTCACCAAGTAAAATGTACGAAAGTACAACCTTCAGGTAACTTCTTCCCAGCGTGGGGATTAACCATGTGTAACATGGCTCTTGTTTTAATTGTAAGATTTTATCTATCACATAAACAATCACTGAAAATCACATTGGTGTGAAATACGTAAGTACTTATTAAGTTGACAGATATAAAAGAGCACTTAAACTGCTGCGGCAAAAATAACCAACATGTAACACATGGAAACAAATATTATTTAGCTGATTTCTAAGACTGTATACAATGAAATTGAGGAAAAAATATTATTTGTTTACTTTTTGGTACGAGGTAATGTATTGGAATAAGACATTTAGATCACTCTTCGTCTTACATACAACCACTACTTAGTAACCTATATACTTAGACCAAACTATTGTTTTTATGAAAAGTGCATGAAAATGCTAGATGCAATGGTTAAATTACTTATCTGTTGTAGATACCTTCCTTTGATAAAATATTTTGTAAAAAAGTCTTTTTAAGAAACAAACATTTTTTTGAAAATAAGAAATGATTCAGCATTTATGACTGCTCCTACCACAAACTTCACCAGGTTTCACATCATGTTCTCTGAACTTATGTTTCTTTTATTTCTATTTTCAGGTGAAACAAAACAGGGGTATTTTCCGGTACGGTAATTACTAACTTAGTGTACAGGGTGGTCTTTAGTGAATAGTTTTCTTCGCATCGACCAGGGTCTTGATCGTCTTGACATCACTGAAGTCACAGGGGTCATACACACTGCAGATGTTGCAGGTAATGTGTAGTTGTAGTTAATTTGATAATGAAAATATAATTAGATAAAGGGACAAGGTCATAAACATTTGTGTAACTATTTAATGCTGTACTCTATGTGCTGTCAAACATTTGAATGTAATCATTGAAAGATGACCTAAAAAGTAATCTTAGTTTATAGGTGGCCTTGATTCACATGTAACGGGTATTTTCCGGTAATTACTAACCAGTGTACAGGGTTGTCTTTAGTGAATAGTTGTCATCGATAAGGGTCTTGATGGTCTTGACATCATTGCAGTCACAAGGGTCATACACACTGCAGATGTTGCAGGTAATGTGTAGTTGTAGTTGATTTGACAATGAAAACAAATACAGATTAAATAACATTGAATAACTGTAGAGTATGTTTGTTCATATTGATTTTAGGTAGTCAACCATGGTAACATAGATCATTTATGGAAGACCTGAAAACTGGTCTAAGTTTATAAGTGGTTTTCATTCTCACATGTACATATCCCTTTTGGTCTGTGTTTATAGCTTTTCTTTAGTTTGAATACATAATTGTTTGCAGGTGTGTGTCTTTTATGTGACAATTGTATTGCTAGATAGATAGATAGATAGATATATGGATGATAGATAGATTTAGTAGTGTAAAATGAAATAAATGAATAAAAAAGCAATAAAAATAAAGAAATTTAATTAATTATTTTAATTAATTAGATTAAAATTAGGGTTTTAAGATAATAAATAAAAACTAATATCAATGAAAAGTTATTAATAAAAATAAATCAATTAATTGATCAATTGATTAATCAGTTAATTAATTTATTAATTAATTACATTTGAATTAAGATTAAAAGATATTAGCCATAAATAAAAACTAAAATGTAATATTACTAAAAAAGAAACATGCATTGTCAAATTTGTATGGAACAATTGCTGTCGTACAATGCCTAGTTCAGTCTATTCTACTAATGCTGTACTCTATGTGCTGTCAAAGGTTTGAATGAATTATTGATAGATGACCTAAAAACTAATCTTAGTTTATGGGCGGCCTTGATTCACATGTGCATTTACTTACATGTACATTTTTCTTGGTCTGTAGAGGTTGTCGTACACAACTTATGGCTGTATTTAAGTTTGAATATACATTGTATTAGCTGATTACATATACATTGTATTAATTGTTTGTAGCTATGTATCTTCTATGTGACAATTGTAGTACTGCAGGGATTCAAGCATTAATAAATTATTTAATTAATTAATTAGAAAATAACAGCCCATGCCATGCCATGCCATGCCCCCATTATGCCACACCAAGCCAAGCCCTGCCTAGCCATTCCTTGCCAAGCCCACTCACCCTAGCCAGCCCAGCATAGCCCAGCCCAGCCCAGCCCAGCCACACCTTGCCTTGCCTGCTCTGCCTTGCCTAACCCTGCCCTGCCCTGTCTAACCTTGCCCTGTCCTGTCCTGTCCTGTCCTGTCCTGCCCCGCCATGCCACGCCACGCCACGCCACGCCATGCCATGCCCCCACCATGCCCCCATTTTGCTACACCAAGCCAAGCCCTGCCTAGCCAAGCCCACTCCCCCTAGCCAGCCCAGCATAGCCCAGCCCAGCCTCACCTTGCCTTGCCTGCTCTGCCTTGCGTAACCCTGCCTAACCCTGCCCTGCCCTGCCTAACCTTGCCCTGTCCTGTCCTGTCCTGTCCTGTCCTGTCCTGTCCTGCCCTGCCCTGCCCTGCCCGCCACGCCACGCCACGCCATGCCCCCACCATGCCCCCATTATGCCACACCAAGCCAAGCCCTGCCTAGCCATTCCTTGCCAAGCCCACTCACCCTAGCCAGCCCAGCATAGCCCAGCCCAGCCTCACCTTGCCTTGCCTGCTCTGCCTTGCCTAACCCTGCTCTGCCCTGCCTAACCCTGCCCTGCCCTGCCTAACCTTGCCCCGCCGCCCCGCCCCGCCTCGCCTAGCCTTGGTCTTCACTTTACTTAACTTAAAAGGTATCTTGTTTGCATGTCATATGAGGAGGAACCTCTGTTCCGATGATGAGAGCGCTACAATTTTCACATAGAAAATGCATATCTAAAACAGTTTGGACAGTAAATTCAGTCTTAGTTGTGGTAAGATCACATTGAAACCCACATATCACTAATATTGACTGAATTTGAAGTAACATTACACTGTTGTCAAAAGGTGTGTCATGTGCAACATCCAGCCAGCTACCATACACTTAAGACTTAGGACTCAAAGTTGTAATCAAGTGTTGTGTTCTCCATGCAGGGCAGAACTCCACCACTTTTTTTTTTACTTATTAAAAAACTACAACTACACATTTTAGTAAGTAGGACTGTTATGGTGATTTTTATAAATAAAATTTTTTATCAGAACAGAAGACATTATATTAAGGACATCTAAATATTAAGGTATGGCTTCTATATTGTATGCAGTTAATAGCTTTTGATCAACACTACAATCAACACTATCACTTAGAAGTGTTGGGTTAGTGGAGAGAAATGGAGCGGTCACAGACGGAATTTTTTTTCAGCTTCAAGGCCCGTCTTGCGCCACAATCTGTTGATCAACACTACAATCAACACTATCACTTAGAAGTGTTGGGTTAGTGGAGAGAAATGGAGCGGGCACAGACGGAATTTTTTTTCAGCTTCAAGGCCCGTCTTGCGCCACAATCTGTTGATCAACACTACAATCAACACTATCACTTAGAAGTGTTGGGTTAGTGGAGAGAAATGGAGCGGGCACAGATAGAATTTTTTTTCAGCTTCAAGGCCTGTCTTGTGCCACAATCTGTTGATCAACACTATAATCAACACTATCACTTAGAAGTGTTGGGTTAGTGGAGAGAAATGGAGTGGGCACAGACGGATTTTTTTTTCAGCTTCAAGGCCTGTCTTGTGCCACAATCTGTTGATCAACACTACAATCAACACTATCACTTAGAAGTGTTGGGTTAGTGGAGAGAAATGGAACGGTCACAGACGGAATTCTTTTTCAGCTTCAAGGCCTGTCTTGCGCCACAATCTGTTGATCAACACTACAATCAACACTATCACTTAGAAGTGTTGGGTTAGTGGAGAGAAATGGAGCGGGCACAGACGGAATTTTTTTTCAGCTTCAAGGCCTGTCTTGCGCCACAATCTGTTGATCAACACTACAATCAACACTATCACTTAGAAGTGTTGGGTTAGTGGAGAGAAATGGAGTGGGCACAGACGGATTTTTTTTCAGCTTCAAGGCCTGTCTTGTGCCACAATCTGTTGATCAACACTACAATCAACACTATCACTTAGAAGTGTTGGGTTAGTGGAGAGAAATGGAACGGTCACAGACGGAATTCTTTTTCAGCTTCAAGGCCTGTCTTGCGCCACAATCTGTTGATCAACACTACAATCAACACTATCACTTAGAAGTGTTGGGTTAGTGGAGAGAAATGGAGCGGGCACAGACGGATTTTTTTTTCAGCTTCAATGCCTGTCTTGTGCCACAATCTGTTGATCAACACTATAATCAACAGTATCACTCAGCAGTGTTGGTTTAGTGGAGAGAAATGGAGCGGGCACAGATAGGATTTTTTTTTCAGCTTCAATGCCTGTCTTGTGCCACAATCTGTTGATCAACACTATAATCAACAGTATCACTCAGCAGTGTTGGTTTAGTGGAGAGAAATGGAGCAGGCATAGACAGAATTTTTTTTCAGCTTCAAGGCCTGTCTTGCGCCACAATCTGTTGATCAACACTACAATCAACACTATCACTTAGCAGTGTTGGGTTAGTGGAGAGAAATGGAGCGGGCACAGACAGAATTTTTTTCAGCTTCAAGGCCTGTCTTGTGCCACAATCTGTTGATCAACCACACAACCTATCACTTAGAAGTGTGGGTTAGTGGAGAGAAATGAGGAACGGTCACAGACGGATCTTTTTCGCTTAAGCCTTTTGCGCCACAATCTGTTGATCATCATAACAACACTTTTTAAAAGTGTTGAGTTAGTGGAAAAACTCCTACGGGATTCCTTCCTAGCGTCTTTTGACAATTGTTGATCAACACTATAATCAACAGTATATCAGAGTGTTGGTTTAGTGGAGAGAAATGGAGCGGGCCAGAAGGATTTTTTTCGCCATTCAATGCCTGTCTTGTGCCACAACGTGATCAACACTACAATCAACAGTATCACTCAGCAGGTTGGTTTAGTGGAAGAAAGGAGCAGGCAGAAATTTTTCCCCCAGCCCCCCCTTCCCAACCCCCCACCCCCACGTGACAACATACAATCAACAGTATCACTCAGCAGTGTTGGTTTAGTAGGAAAGGCGGGCGCGAATTTTTTCAGCTTCAAGGCCTGTCTTGGGCCGCAATCTGTTGATGACTTACTTTACATTGATTCATAGAATTTAAAATGAGTTGAAAACTCCTACATTCTAGTCTTTGCAATGTATATATTCAATATGTTTCACTTTTCATTGGTTCATGAAAATTAAAATGAATTTAAAACTGGCATGCTAGTCTTTGCAATGTATGTATTCAATATGCTTTACTTTACATTGATTCATAGAATTTAAAATGAATTTAAAACTCCTAAATTATAGTCTTTGTAATGTATTATATTCTATATGTTTTACTTTACATTGGTTCATACAATTTGAAATGAATTGAAAACTCTGACATTCTAGTCTTAGCAATGTATTATATTCTATATGTTTTACTTTACATTGGTTCATGAAATTTAAAATGAATTTAAAACTCTGACATGCTTGTCTTTGCAATGTATAATTCAAATGTTTCCTTCATTGGTTCATGAAATTTAAAATGAATTTAAAACTCTGACATGCTTGTCTTTGCAATGTATATATTCAATATGTTTCACTTTTCATTGGTTCATGAAATTTAAAATGAATTTAAAACTGACATGCTAGTCTTTGCAATGTATGTTTTTAGTATGTTTTACTTTACATAGCTGTATAAAATTTAAAATGAAAAAATGTTGGTTTTTTTTGGAAGCATATCTGAAAAACACGAGTGTAAACTTGATCATGGTCTACATTGGTTGCAAAAGCAGATTCATTTCACGCCAGCAGGTTAGTTAAACTTACTAAATGTATGTTGAAGAAATAGAGCTTAGAATAATACTTGCTTACAGGTACATAACATTCGTTTGCGGACAGAGTGTGTTTTGTTATTGTTCAAAGATACTCATAGTTTACACTAGTCTTCAAGTTTAAATGCTTAAATATTTTCTTGCTTGTTGTTAATGTACATTTAAGCCGGACTTTCATAAAAGAGCTATTGAATGTTACAGTCAAGTATATTACGTATTCGTCTCAAGGATAATGAAATAAACAATTGTCATGAATGTAAGGTTCATACAGAAATTATAATAATATATGCGTACAGTTTTATAAGGCCTGTTTGAAAGCTAACAAAATCATACAATTTGAAAGCTTACAATTGAATTATGCTATTGATTCTGACCTACTCATCGCCAGTAGAATAGATGTTGGATGGCCTCTCTTGTTATATACTTTGTTTGGTTCAGCTGTACATGTTTACTTAGACTTTCTCCAAGTATTTTAAAGTTCTCATACAATTAAATTCATTTTGTATGACAAGAAAAATAAATGAACCATTTTTCAAGAATTAAAAGGACGTACTGTTTGTTGTTTTACAGTTACACAATACCCCTTGCGAACCGTACAACAGAAACTGGTACCAAATCAACCTATGTACACCTGAGGACAGCATTGTCCACCTGACAACTACGATGTCCAACTGATGACACCGATGTGATTTGAACCATGATCTATAGTACACTGGTGGCGGTTTGTTATAACTTCCTTATTTAACAGCGATTTATCATATTATTATGGTGAATATCGCGCACTTGTTAACAGCAGAATATAATGTTAAATGATTTTTGCTGATCATGATCTACATTGATGGCACCAACAATTGGATTGTTATAACTTACTATATTTACAATGACCGCATCACATAATTCCGGTCCATACTGGAATCAAAGGCAGTAAAACCTATAATTCTAATTAGTTATTTTTGGCAGCTATGGCGTTCCATACTTATTAGTTATTTTTGGTCGATATGTTAAACTTCACTCTTGTTAATTCTTTGCTGGCTTAAACTCCGACTGTATATACATGTTTGAATAAGACTTCTTTGGTTGATGCTAATTAAATTTTATTAAAAATGAAGTGGGTACTGTTATAAGATTGCAAGTTTACAGATACAGAATACAACAGGATCAACGATGAGTGCCATCTGACAACACCTGTATGCAAAGTGATCATGATCTTCATTGCTAGCGAAGGACGGCTGTGTCACCTGAATTTTGGTCGACAATGGTCGCAAAGGACTGCTTTGTCGCCTAAACTGGGTTTGTAATAGCTTACTTATTTTGTAATGATTTATCACATGATTATGGTCCGCTCTTGTCTCAAAGGCAGAGTCACTGGTCAATGGCACGATAGTTTTGAATGATTAGTTTACATCGGCTATATAGTATCATTACACTGAAAGACTTTAATAACGCAACACTTTTATATGTTAATATTTTTTTGGAGCAAAACAAAAAAACTATTTTCAGCATTCTCCTTTACTTCCTACACATAAAACCTACTATCGGAATGCATTTTCAATGAAATTCACTCAACCGTGAAAACAGTGAGTAGCACTAAGGCAGAAACCACGTTCTGCACATACGCATTACGGGTAAGTAATTTTTAAAAATTAAATCGATACAAGTTGGTTCAGTAGGTCCCTGTTGATTAAAAACTCAAAGAAAATATATTTTTAGGAAGCGTTTTCAGCATTTAAAATGCCTCGCCTTTCGGAAGATAATAGGTAACAAGCTGTTTGCATGTTACGCGCTGGATTATCACAGACTTTCGGCAGAGGTGGAGGCAAATTTCAGTATGAAAATGTGAGTCCATATGTCGCCAACATCACATTTCAGCATCTTCACCAAAAGGTCATGGACTGGACGGCCATTTAGTCCGATATGGAACCAATCGAGAATGTACGGGCTGAGCTTAAAGGATGTGTACATACAGTCGTCAGCCACCCCCTGCCAACGTCACTGATTTACTTCAGGGCTTGACTGGGGAATGGGCAAATATTCCACAACATTATGACTGCTTCTTTAATCCAGTCAATGCGAAGAAGATGCATGGCCTCCATTCGCGCTAGCATTGGCTATACCAACTATTTAATATTTTTGATTTTGGACTTGGAGGGTGATACATTTTGAAGCAATGAAATTGGTGTTTATCATGGTTGGATTTTTTGTTAAATTTGGTCAAAACAGTAATTCTAGATTAAATTTCTATGCTAAATAAGTTTTCCTTTAATATCATTTAATATAACATTTTTACAGAGGTTTTTCAAGGTGTTACGTTATTAAAGTCTTTGGGTGTATAGTCGCCAGCTGAGAAAATGTTAAAAGACCACTATTGTTATATCCTTTGCTGGCCACTGATTCGACTGTGTTAAAAGTTTAACCATACTTCCCATTAGTCGGTACAGTTTACATATTTAATTAATTGAATCTGCTATAGTTATGACAAGAAAAATAAAGTAAACACTTTTCAAATGTAGATAAGTATTGTTATAAAATATGCAAGTTTACAGGTACAGAACATTCGTTTGTGATACAACAGAACAGTGGTGTGGAATCAACCAAGTGTCATCTGACAACACCTGTATGCAAAGTGATCATGATCTGCATTGCAAGTGAAGTACGACTGTGTCACCTGAATAAGGTTTGTTTAAACTTAATTATTTTAGTTTAAACATTACTTATTCATATATAAATGCATTTACAAATACAATATATAATAACAATATTCAGGATTGAGCAATAAGCTAAATGCTTGTATAGAAGCTCTTTCCTGTTAATTATTTTACATCGACTGTATTTCATATTTATTGTACATATTGGTCTCAAATGTGGAAACACCAGTCGCCTACAGTGTCGTTTCGAATTATTATTTTGTCGTTTGTTTTCCGGTATTCATTACACTCTATATACATTTCTGCATTGTATTAAATTGATAACGTTTTGCAGGTTAATTCAGATTCTCCGAGGGCATGTGTATTCCTGGCCGGTGCCGTCTAGATGAACTGTAGTTTTACTTAGCACGAACACTCTGCTGAAACTGTGAAAGATTGCATGAAGGTTATGTCTAACCGTTTGTTCACTGCATAAATCACAAGCTCGTGAAAATGACAAGAACGCAAGTCCTTCTTGCTATTGCCCGAATCTCATGGACTCAGAATGACTTTGTTGAGGTAATTATCATTAATTTTCTAGCTGTCTGTAAACTTTTCCTACAGGTCGCAGTTTTCATTTGTTTTTGAAGGATCCCTTTAACCTGTAAGTTCCCTATTGTTTTTGGGTCAGTGGGTCAAGTGAACGGTCAAGGTCACAGTGACCTCTGATAGTGCACATCTAAGCTTGGTAACAACCACCAACGCAAAGTTTTATTCCGTACTGGCCAAGTGAATTGGAGATGAAGTGCGCACTAAAAATTATATGTACACTGAATTGAAGAAAAATGGAACGTAGATACTACCACATTATGTACTGCGCTAACTGGATATTCAGCATGCAAACATGTGTACGTGGCAGGAGGTTGCTGTTTGTAGGTACTGTTTATAGATTTTTGATGCAACTTTTTGACTTCTTAAGGATGTACTGAACTGAAAAGTGGAATTTTTATAATATTTAACTTTTTTTGTAACATTGTTATTTTGAGAGTTGGATGCATGGGCAATACAGAAAACACAAAAAATGATATGTTGCTGTGCTTTATTTTTTGCTAGATTCATTTATGAAAGCCTTGTGATATGCAAACAGTTTTCTTATTTAAGCACATGGGAAAAGTAAGTTTTCATGCAAATTACAAATATTTGAAAGATGATATGCTAATTATTTTTTTCTTTGTGGTTAAAATCACATTCTGAGTTTATTTTATCCAGATATTTAGAAGTTCATATTATATTTTGTTACTACACCCCAAAAATAGACATTATTTTGCCTGGATGAGAACCCGTATTTGTCAGGTCTAAGAACAGACAGGTTCAAAACATTAAAATAATAAAAAAAAAAAACATATTTATAATATTTAACTTTTCTTTAAACTTCTTCAGATGATGAAGTTCACTATCAGCTATCAATATTTGAAAAGAAAAGTATAGGTCGCTGATAAAAATTTTGAGTTTTTCTTGTTTGAATTACCTCCCTTGTCTAAAAAAATGTTAAAACATGAATATGTATTTATTTAATTTTCAAACATATCTTCCAATGCAATAAAAGTATTCCAAAATTGTCTACATATTTTCAAAAGAAAATGATACTATTAAGTTTCTAAATTAAAATGCATATATATTGATTTTAAAAAGCTTGTTTTACCCAGCTATATTATATAATCAAATATGAAGGCTGGACGGCACCTGGAAGGGCCATGAAAAGTATTCAGCTCTATATCTCAAACAAATATTATCCAATCTTTTAGAAATTTTGACACAATGTGTATATGCACATTGAGTTTGCATGTTATAACTGAATCTGAAGAGTTAATACAGAGTTACTGCCATTGAACTGTGAAAATAAGCTGATTTTTTATTGCAATAACTCTGAGAAACATTATACAACTGCTATGTTACTTGTATTTCATGTGTATGTGAATAATTGCATAAATACCAGCTGTATCCCACTTGAAGCATATATCAACAAGTCTTGTAATCACCCATGCAAAGAAATGATGCACTTATAATTTCTATAGATTCCATAAAAATATTTAACATAAACGGTTGCCATGGCAACAAAAAAAGAAAAAAACACAACAAGATTGCTTGTCTTCCACAGAAACAGCTTCTAAATTCATTTTGAATTGCAGTTTGCACAAAATTTAGCAAAATACTTGATAAACAATTATTCATGTGCCAATAAAAATGATTATCCATTACATTTTGACCAATAACTTAGCAAAAGGATTTACATCAAGTAATACTGCTCTATTTTAGTTACATGACATCAGTTGAAAAGATTGAAGCTGAAAATGAATGCAAATTTCAATGTCTATTATGTTATGTTTACACCTGACTTTTAAAAAATGATTTGTTTCATCTTTAAGCAACAATAAAGTATACACAAGTTTTAACACATTAAAGTGAATACAATATGTAATATATGTGGCCATGAAAACTCTGAATAGTTTTATCACAATAGTCATTGAATACAAGTACAATTTCTGGAACTGACACTGTCATTTAGAAGGGATGTGTTTCTAAAATCATGGCATTAGTTTGAAGTTTCCTTTGCAGAACTTTGACTTGTTATGAAAGGTACAGACTATCCACAACTCCATGAACACTCCTACTCTTTTTAAGACTGCTGTAAAGTAGAAGCAATATCTTGTAAGCATTGTTCCCATCACACCTGAAAAAAGAAGTTTTTTTAAATGAATTTCTGGTTTTATATTATGACATACTTTTAATATATGACTTTAATTTAATGCACTTGGACATGTACCATATATGTCTTTACAGAATATTCCAAACTCCAAAAGTTAACAAAAATGTAAGCCTGGCTTTACTTTGAGTATTTCCATATAAAACATCAAATTCAGAGTAGAGTTGTGTAACTTTTACTCCCTGTCAACTCAGTAAGCTTGACATATGGTACTTTACTGATGTAATATTTAGTTAAAATGCAAATAATGATAAAGATTTATTTAGATTACCTTCTACAGATCAGGTTGAAGAAACTTCTGTGTGTCTAGCTTCAATGTGGCTTTAAATCTGTACTGTAGATCTAGGTATTGCACATGCATGCCATCAATGGCCCTTTACATGTCAAATGACAGTTTTTCATTTTTTCCTGTAAAAAATGTCCAGATGCAGTTACAGTTTGTCCTGGAAATGATCATGAATAATGGATGTGAGATGTTACATTTTTTGTTTTTCTCCTAAATTTCAACAGTGTACATCTTTTCCTCAATCAAAAAATAAAACAGGGATCCTGCAACCATGTCATGTTATAATAAACAGTTTATGAACATTTATCATTTTGACATTTTTAAAATAAATTATGAAAGTACCTTGTAAATATACAGAATGAAAACAAATGATATGAACAAACAATATGTGAGTGCAATCAGTTTTTGTTGGTCTACATACTTGAGAAAGTACCATAATACAATAGATGAAAACATCTACTTAGAGAAAAAAGTGCTATTTTACATTTTTGTTTGTAAATGTATTTTGGAATATTTACAAAATAGAACATTGTCACAGCCATTTTCTTGAAACATGTACAATTTATGCAGAAATATCTCTTACCTTGTGTCACATCATGCAATTTAATACACTGGAACATCCTTGGAGTTTTATAGAGGGTCAGCTTGTAAGTTCATTGATACAGATAAATGAAACAGTGTAATAATGTTTGCATGCACATGCTTTTGTGTAAATGAAACTAGGTTAATTGCATACAATATTAGGTCAGTGAACATTTAGTATAAATTTGATAATTAATTAGATCATTATGATTTATCATTATAATCATCACTTGAATTGAACTTATTATACACATAACATAACATAACATAACATAACATAACATAAATTTTATTAGGCATAAAATATACACATATTTATAGCCATACACATCTGAATAGTAAAGACAATTTCAATATCTAAACAGTTCAAAGAAGAACATAAAATATATAGTTTTGATCGTCATTTAGTTAATCAATTTACATAAATGTCGTTAGAAAAAAGTCATTCCTGTGCTCTAAGTTTGAATGCATGATAAATAAATTTTGATAGACTGTTGATAATGCGTTCTGAATCGGAGCTCATGAGAGATATAAACTTATTTATAGTGGGCCATCTACAAAAATATGGTGCAAAAAATTTAATTCTGAGATTTCTATATTTGGGACAAACTAGCAGAAAATGGTATTCATTTTCTACTACATTCATGCAGCAATTTAAACACTTACGATCATGTCTGTCTACATTTGAATATCGACCAGATTCTATTGCAAGGTCATGAGCCGAAACTCTTAACTTAGTGAGGGGTATTCTATCTTTCTTTTCGTTTACACTAGAAAGGTATTTTTCCATCACCACATCGTGTTTGAGTAAGCTATACGAAGAGAGTTTACTAGAGTTATTAATTCTAGCGTACCATGATTGTTTATAAATATCTATTATGCGTTGTTTGATAGAGAAAAAGTTGATTGTAGAAGTAAATTGATTATTCCATATATTAGACATACCAATGTTATCTAATATCATTTTTATTTGGTAGGCCCAATTCATGTTATTGTATGTTGCGTTTCTATCAGCATCAGTTGCAAGCATTTTGTAAACGTTACTCAATATGTGGTTCTTTGTTTTCAAAAGTTTTAACCAATAACTTATCATAATAAATTGTCTTGTTATTTTCATAGGTAGACGACCCGTTTCTCCATATAAACAGTCCAAATTGGTTGATTTTTTTACATAGAGAATTTTTCTTAGAAATTTGTTATGAACAACCTCAATATTTTGCGACTCGTGATAGCCCCATATAGCAGCGTTGTAATTTAGGATGGAACCGACCAAGCTATCAAATAAGTTGCATTTGTCAGATAAAGAAAGTTCAAGCTGGTTAAAAACAATGAACAAGTTATGAAGTGCAAATGCAGAGTGTTGCGCAAGCCGTTTCTGAGTTCTGTACCATGAACCATTCTTAAACAAATGTACACCTAAATATTTGAATGATTTTACTGTCTCTAAAACAGTGTTGCATAGTATAAAATCATGATTTGAGCCTCGGCCTTTTTCAAAAATCATAGCTTTTGTTTTTGTAGTATTAATTTTTAAGCCCCATACCTGACAATATGTTTCAATGTCACCTAGCATAGATTGTAATGCATCCGGAGTTTGAGCAAATAAGGCAGCATCATCTGCGAACAACAACATAAATATTTGCAACTCGTTAACGGTAAAAATTCCGTCAATATCAGTTTTTATACTGCTCAAAATGTCATTTACGAAAAATAAAAAAAGTAAGCTGGAGCTCGGGTTTCCCTGCTTCACTCCAATGTTAGAGCTAAAGAAACTAGACTTGTTGCATTTATACCTTACGCAGGACCTAACAGAGTTATACATTGCCTGTAGAGCAGTAACAACCTTTGTACTAACATGTTGGGCTAAAAGTTTCTGCCATAAATAGGTTCTATTAATTTTATCAAAGCATTTTTCGTAGTCTAAAAACACGCAGTAGAGTCTTTTCTTGGAATCAAGTGTTTTAGATATAATGGCATGTAACAAGAATATACAGTCTGCAGTCGACTTTCCTTTTTGGAATCCAAACTGATTTTCTATAATAGTTTCGTGTTCAATCGACCATTTTGTAAAACTTGTGAGTATATTTTTCCTAGCACATTTATAAGTGTTACTCCTCTGTAGTTCTTTGGGTCTTCAATATTTCCTCCTTTAAAAATAGGAACAATTATACCCTCCCCCCAGGACTTTGGATATTCTCCATTCGTAAAAAGCCTGTTAAACAATTTAAGTAAAAACGGTGAGATCTTTTGAAAGGAATGCTTAAATATTTCAGCGCTCAAATGGTCTAATCCGCTGCTTTTGTTATTATTTTGAGAAAATACAGCGTGTTTTATCTCACTGTATGTTATTTCACTATCTAAATAATTATCAAATATAATATCTTCTTCATCAGGGCCGTCGTTTCTACCTAAATTAGGATCGGAGCCGTATAAATTTTGGAAATGATTATGTAAATCATTTACAGTAAGATTTTCTGCATTGTACGAATTTTTTTTGTACTGTTCTTTTATTCTTTTCCAAAACTGTTTTGGTTTGCTTTTCGCCATTTTTGTAAGAGTAATTTTTTCTGTATGTTTAAATTAATTTTTTTCTCTACGTTTTACCTTATTAAAATGTGATTTTGCCTGAACAAAATCTTGCCTGTTTTCATTTGTTTTTGATTTCATAAATTTGTTTCTTGCAGCTGTATACAGTTTGCGTGCTTTGTAACAGTCTACGTTAAACCATTCCTTCTTTCTTTTGAAATCATTATAACAAGTAGTTGGGCGCATTTTACCAAAAACCGGAAAAGCATTGTCTTGCATGAAATTTACAAAACGCATAACCGTTTCATCTATACATTTTTCATTATTATCAATGTCACCATTAAGAGAATTTAAAAACTCAGCATTACTAGAAAATAAATTTAAAAAATCGTCTAACTTTGTCTCATCCCATTGTATGTATTTTTCTTGTCTCCCTGATTCTACTTTCTTGACCTCTTTGCGTTTAATATTTATGTTGATTCCACAATGGTCAGAAAATTCATTTTGAACTAACACCTCGAAATGTGATATATTTGTGAACGAAACTTTTTCTAATAATAGATAGTTGACAGTACTAGATCCGTTATATGAATGGAAGGTAAAATCACCAGTGTTATCTCTGTGCAATCGACCGTTTCCTATTACCAGTGATGTAGATTTACAAAGCTCGATTAACCTGTTACCGTGTAAGTCGATCACGTGATCGCAATTTGCACGTGATTTAATGTCAATAAAGTTTGACAGGTAGCTGTCATCGGAATGTTTCTGATATGCTTGATTTTGACAGCTATCTAAGCTGTCAAAATCAAGCATATCAGAAACATTCGCCGTTCTTGAGTTTAAATCTCCAGAAACCATTATTTTGCCTAGTGGTTTGTATTTTTCAATATCTGACTCTAATTGCTCAAAAAAATCAAAATTATTTTGATCTATGACAGAAGAACCATGTGGCAAAATATACATATTACAGAAATAAACATCTTCATTAAAATCAAACATGTCTTTAGAAAATTTTACCCATAAGATTCCGTATTGATTTTTTTCAGTAACAGTTATCTTGTCCTTTAAATAGTGCTTATAATATAAAGAAATTCCTCCACTAAAGCGTCCTCTGTTCGTATTACGAGATTTATTGCCAAAAATATGATCACTTGTGTAACCTTGGATTTCAAGGTTTATATTACTGTTTTTCCACAACCAAGTTTCTTGTAAGAAAACTATGTCAAATTGTTTTAAATGTTCCAAGAAGTCTGGATCTGTTATTTTCCTGGTTAGTCCGTTAATGTTCCATGACAAAATTCTTAACTGTTCTTCTTGACCTCCCTAATGTCGTTGTTTAATCATATGGGACGGAGGGTCAATGACCTGTCCGTCACTGTATACCTTAAACAATTTGCCGTCCACAAAAAGCTTTAATCCATTTGTTCTAACAGTGTACCCCTTTTCTTCTTCTACTGTAATGATATCCGGCGCTCTCCTCGCATCTCTAACGGGTTGTGGTCGTCCCACGCCACGTTTTGCATCTTTCAGCCTCGTTTTAATGTTATCGTCGTATGACTTAGATCGTACTTGTTCTCGTTCAGTGAAGTAGTGGAACTTAACTACTATCGCCCTTGGCTTTTTAGCCTTTTCAGACCCAAGCCAATGCGCTCTGTCAAAAGTCATGTTATTTGCATCCAAATCCATGTGCGTGTTTATCAATTCTTTAACTAAATTTGAGCAATTTTCTGGTTGCTTTACTCCTTCTTCGTCATGCACGACAGTTTCCGGGATTCCGTAAAAGATTAAATTGTCCCGCATGGAACGTGTTTCTAAATCTAGAAGTTTCTCATTCATATCATATTTCTGTTTCTGGAAGAGCGTTGATTTTTTTTCCATCTCGCTTAATGACTTCTTCATTTTTTTCATTTCTTCATTTGCTGTTTTCATTTTGGATCTTTGATCTTCAAATTCTAAGCTAACGAACTTACATGTATTTTCTACATCATTTACTTTAGTCTCAAGCATTCCAATTTTAATTTCCATGTCTGTGACTTTTAAGTTTATACAGTTGACTGTTTTTTCAATACTCTGCGATGTGATTTTCATGGATTTGATTTCTTCTAAAATTTGGTTTGCCCATTCGGGTGGCTGTGCCGGCTGTACCTGGGACATCGGTGCATACATTTGTGATTGTGGCGAAGGTTGAAAACCGTAGTTTAAGGGCTGCTGATAACCACCAGCAGGGGATGTCATGTTCATATTCATATTCATTGGGTACACATACAGAATACAGTTTCTAATGCATACCTTGAGCAGGGTATGATTAAATATCTGCTTGGCATAATCAAAACAATACTGGAGCATAACATCCTGGCTGCATTGAGCTTGCACTGAAAAAAATAGTGTAATAATGTGCTGATTATCTCAAAGAAAACAGTTTAAACTTTGAAAACACAGAATTATGAAGCACATAAATGTTTGCATTTTGCACTTAGAACTATTACTCATGACACATAATCTTTGATTTTAATATATCGACAGGTACAGTAGATACAGTATACATTTTCTATGCCATAGACATGCTTTTTGTCAGCAGTATTGTACACTATCCATAATGCTTGTAGAAGCAGTCAAACAGGAAGTCATGTATGAAACATTAAAGATACAGTGACTACTCATATCCAAAAAAAATAATGAATTGTTTTTCCAACACATCATGCACATGATATAATGCATTTATAATAAAAAATCTTGTACTAACTTGACTTCTTGTCAGGAAATAATTCAGATATCAGGGATTATATATCTATGAAAAGTTATGCCTGCATCAGGAACTGAGCCTGGATTTTTTTGAATTTTTAAACAATGCCACAATTCACTACACCCTTCCCCCACCCACTCCCAGTCAGTTTTCAAGATACAAAATTCATTTATTTTAAAACACATTATGTACTCAGTCTGGTGGAGCTCTTTAAATAACAATATTAATTCTTGCTGCACTTGACTGAAACCACCATCAGATAGTATGCAGCTTGTATGATTTGTTTGTAAACAGACTAACTTAGAACTGTCCTACTTCTACTTTCGGTTTGAATTTTTCTGCAAATTGTTTGGGTTTAATCGAGACTTACCAACACAGTAATGCACAAACTTGAACACAGAAACAAGAACTCACCTTGTGAAATTTCATTCCCGATTGAGCCGAACACATGAAGAAATAATCCAAAACCATCGCAAAATATTTTCACTTATTTGACATTGATGTATGCAGTCACTTGGCGGATATGCGATATTGATTTATTATCGGCCTTTAATTCTAAATTTGGAAGCAAAAAATGTCTTCACAAGCCTAAATGGGATAGCCTAAAATATATTAGATATAAAGAGCAACATTTATGTAAAACATTATAGTATTTCAGCTCATATAAAAAGACAAAACAGTGTTTAAACACATGTAGACTATCTTTTCAAGCGTTTTACCGATTATGATTATGACATCATTTGGACGAAAAGTTGCTTGGCGCTTCACCTTAAAAAAGGACTAACACAAAACACAACAACGCAAATGCATGGGAAACAATTTATTTATATAACAAACATATGTAAAATGTTTATTTCATGTTAAAGATGTAAATAATTTATTGACTTAATGTTCACGATATTACGACATATACATGATTTCAAGAGTTACCTCCCGTTATTCAGACCGGCTTACGGCCTAATTCCTCAGTTCAGTACATCCTTAAAACATGTTTATAAATTATAATAAAAATGATGGAATATTAGTGAGGACTATAACACTTACGCTTCAGGTACTAAGACGTTTCTCAAATACAGAACGAGAAAATCCACTCACAGAATGGTTAATTGCAAATTATGAATCAGGTAAGTGTGCACTTTTTAGCTTGACTATTCGGAGAATATGGAGAGCTATTACAGTCACTTGTGCGTCGGCGTCGGCGTTGCTTCTTTGGTTAAAGTTTTGCCTTCTAAGTACTATCATGCACATATCTCAGTAACCACTTATGATATTGACTTGAAACTTTGTTCATGTCTTTAGGGGTGTCATACAATCAAGGCAGATAACTCTTGAAAAAATTTAGTACAAATTATGGCCCTTGTTTGACTTTGAAAATTTGGTTAAAGTTTTGCCTGCTAGGTACTATCATGCACATATCTCAGTAACCACTTATAATATTGACTTGAAACTTTGTTCATGTCTTTAGGGGTGTCATACAATCAAGGCAGATAACTCTTGGAAAAATTAAGTACAAATTATGGCCCTTATTTGACTTTGAAAATTTGGTTAAAGTTTTGCCTGCTAGGTACTATCATGCACATATCTCAGTAACCACTTATAATATTGACTTGAAACTTTGTTCATGTCTTTAGGGGTGTCATACAATCAAGGCAGATAACTCTTGGAAAAATTAAGTACAAATTATGGCCCTTATTTGACTTTGAAAATTTGGTTAAAGTTTTGCCTGCTAGGTACTATCATGCACATATCTCAGTAACCACTTATGATATTGACTTGAAACTTTGTTCATGTCTTTAGGGGTATCATACAATCAAGTCAGATAACTCTTGAAAAATTTAGTGTAAATTATGGCCCTTGTTTGACTTTGAAAATTTGGTTAAAGTTTTGCTTGCTAAGTACTATCATGCACATATCTCAGTAACCACTTACGATATTGACTTGAAACTTCGTTAATGTCTCTAGGGGTGTCACACAGTCAAGTCAGATAACTCTTGTATAAATTTAGTACTAATTATGGCCCTTGTTTGACTTTGAAAATTTGGTTAAAGTTTTGCCTGCTAGGTACTATCATGCACATATCTCAGTAACCACTTATGATATTGACTTGAAACTTTTTTAATGTCTTAAGAGGTGTCACACAGTCAAGACAGATAACTCTTGTTTAAATTTAATGCAAATTATGGCCCTTGTTTGACTTTTGAAAATTTGGTAAAGTTTTGCATGCAAGGTACTATCATGCACATATCACAGTAACCACTTATGGTAGTTATATCAAACCTTGCAATAGTGTTCACGGTAAATTTTGTATCAAACAATTAATTTACCCAAAATTAAATCAATAGTTATAGATTTTGACTTTTTTATGATTCAACTTTCCTAGTTTATATTTAATAGTTAGCAGAATTTTGTTTTGTTATTATACTGATAAAAGTTTTGTTTTATTAGCAAACACCCACAATAGTCGAGCGTGCTGTCTTATGGACAGCTCTTGTTTATGATTCAACTTTCCTAGTTTATACTTAATAGTTAGCAGAATTTTGTTTTGCTATTATACTGATAAAAGTTTTGTTTTATTAGCAAACACCCACAATAGTTGAGCGTGCTGTCTTATGGACAGCTCTTGTTCTTTTTTATAAACGCTAGTGCATGTATCTCACTGAACGGGGCCTTATTAAAACAGACCCAGTGAATAGCCATCGACCAAACCCCCTCCACTTAAAAGGTTGATACTTACACAAGTAGACCTAGGGAGGTTATGCATGTTCATAATCAGAGCTAAATTTTCAAAACAGAATTGTCCGTCATTCATTTGGAAAGTAAATGTATCATTTCTAGTTCATAGGGTTTGCTCACACTGAACAAAATGATAGAAGTTACTTCTCTGAAAGTTTAAATTTAATATTTAAAAGCTATCCCTATCCTTACTGGGAAAATGTCATCTACATGCACAGTGTTTCTTTCATTATTTCTAATAATCGGTTTGTCTATTTTTATTTTCAGAACTTGATGATAATACAGTATCCACCCTGTTATATGAATCATGGCAGTTTACATGTACAGCAACTATAGACATTGTTTAGGCTTCCAAAACTTCAAATGCCTACATTTTTATGTACTACCTAGTGCCTAGTAAATGAACCGGGTTCGCTGTCGTTCTTACCTACTATAGACTTTGAATGATAAGGGACATCAGTTTTTTTCTTGTGTTGATTGACTGGCATAGTATTGAAGATGAGAATAGTGGATTGCTGACTGCTAGGAGCGTGTTAAAACAGTTTTGACTACTGTAGCTTTCTATGACTGTGTATGCCGAGAGACATGAATGAGATAGTTCTTCATTAAGACACTACAGCATGCATTCAAATATCATCATGTTTTAGAGCTAAATGTTAGATTATGAATTTTGTTAATTTGTATTTTCCGGGTCTTGATTTTAAAGGCCAACTCCTGCATGTTCATTACCTTTAAAACTGACCGATTTAGATCTAAATGGTACATATATGAATGTCTATATTTTTTCATCAGTAAATCAAAATATACGATATATTCTAAGGGATCATGGGGCTTTAATCAATGTTTTATCTGTAAGTTAAGTTAATACATGTGGATCCATGTCACAGATAATAGTAATCAACTATTTTATATGTTAGTTTTAGATAACACCTTTATTGATATGGTATATTTTATGTTTGAGATATGAATGTTATTTTGATGTTACGGAAGTGTATACTTACTCCATTTATATTTTCTTAAAAAGTAACTTATATTGTGCATGTGTACGTATGTTTTTCTAATAAGATCAATTAGGGATGCTTAAAATATAATTTCATTTTTGTTTGCATTCAAGAAATGTCATTTAAATATAACACTTTCATTTTAAGCAGTTTTAGACTCTCAAATGGCACGTTAATTTTGGTGTTGTACCAGCAGCTTTAAAAATCTTTAAATGAATTTTATTTAAGAAAGCCTGTTAAAATTCATGTTAAATACTTTGTTATAAGAGCTTTCACTTTAGGAGATTGTACAAAAATCATTTAAATATCGACCAATAGAAACAATTTTTAAATTGCATCAACATCAAATCTCAGTGTTGTACACAATTTTCTACTTTTTTAGAAATGGATATTAACTTAGTTCCTTTTTAGTTGTAACTCTGAAAGAACGATCTTAGATTTTGTTTTTGATTTTTTTCATGATGAAAATTTCATTTATTACATCGAACCAGTATTTGCAGTTTTGAGTGTATGGTCGGTCTATTGACAGTTTTTCCCAATGTTTAGAAATAAGCATATGTCGCTAACCCTAGTGGTATTGTCCATCTGTTTCAATGTCGCTTACTCAGCAGGTTGTAGGTTATGCAATTTAAAATAGAGTATGAATTAATAACAGCGACTACAATAACAACAACAACAATAATAATGGCAATAATAACAACAATAAAAACAATAATATAGAGTTAACATACATTTTTCAGTGTTACAACATCTGCAGAAACCCAAGGGATGGTTGGTGCCGGAGCCCGTTCGGGCGTGGACATCAATATTTCCCGAGGGTTTTAGCAGGAATAATAATACGACAAAACGTTTGTTAACACTATTCTAACATAAAAATCATAAAAATAAAAATGAAACATTCTAACTGGTGCGACATTCAACAATGCCCGGGACAAGGTCCGTGTTGTTTACGTCATATTTATGACGTCACTAGCGGTTTAAACCCGGCACTGTTGATGCCGTGCTTGATGAAAGACTTGGAAGACAGGTCCATTGTTTACAAAGGCCCTGTAACGAGCATAAATGAAAACTGGTTATAACGGCGTGTGAATCTCTCCGTTAACACACGTTTTTTCTCTTGTTAAAACACAGGCAAAATGCGCAAACACATCACAATTAATACTAGAATGTAGGGTGACGGCACGTTTTTGGTGTTGTCCCATCTGTAGAAACCCAAGGGATGTTTGGTGCCCGAGCCCGTTAGGGCGAGGCCACCAACATGTCCCGAGGGCTTTGCAGGTGTTTATAACACAAAAAAACGTTCGTTTACGCTATTCTAGCATAAATAACATAAAAATAATCATAAAAATAAAAAACATAAAAATAATCATAAAAATAAAACGCTCTTACTGGTACAACGTTCAGTAATGTGCGTTGTTTACGTCATATTTATGACGGCACTAGCTGTTTTTAAGCCCGGCGCTGTTGACGCTGTACATGATGTACGACTTGGAAGACAAGTCCATTGTTTACAATGGCCCTGTATTGCGTATAAACGAAAACGGGTTATAACGGAGCGTGAATCTCCCCGTTAACACACGTTTTTCTCACAACAACACTAAAACAATAATAATGGTAATAATAACAGCAATAAAAACAATAATAATGATAATAACAATTATAATAACAGTTACATTAATAATAATAACAACAATAGTATACTGTAAACCATGAGAGTACTGTTCGCTCTTTTTACAAACTAGTTTTGATAGCAGACATAGATTTCCTCATTCCGAAACAAGATTTCATGTCCTTTTCGACGTTTGTAAATAAAATGACAAATGATTTATCCCCCTCACACTATGTAATCGCTGTAATTGCACGAAAATGAGAAGAACACGATAATTATTTGGTTTACAGTAACTTTTCATTCTTTATTTTAAAATACGTTGTCTACACCCTGTTGAGTAATTGACATTGACACCGAGTGGGTGGTACAACTGTTGTCTGGGACTAAACACAGCTCTATCATTACTTCATCAGTAAATCAATTTTTCTTTATAAGAAAATCTAACATGATCATTTGACTTTAAAATTATTTGTCTTGTTTAAACTTTACTCAAAATGAGATATATTTAACATTTGCATATTTTTTAAGTTGCTAGATATATACTGATTTGTTGTTGGTATGGCAAATAGAAAGCGAAATAAGCTGAAGATATGTGTTCTTTGTCAAATTTGGTTCTTTGTTTAGCCAAGTCTCTCATTTTATATTTTGTAAATTCTGTAACATTTTTACTTCGTAAATTTAAATGATGATCGATAGATTAATATTTTTTCAAATTCAAGACAGCATTTTTAGCATATCAAGGTTTTCTTTTGGAGAAAAGTAACAGATGATTATTGCATTACGTAAGTGTATCAAATTTAATAACATAAATAAACTCACTTCCATATTAATAATACAGTTAAGTGTTAATAAAACGTGAACATACAAATATGTATACATTGTGTAAATATATTATATATTTTGCGGTTTGACTTTAAGTAATATATAAGGAGGATGAGTATACACTACCGTAGCATGTTATCTCTGTGTAGTTATTTTAAGTTGAATGAATAAGACCTTAGTGGTATTCACAATTTTCTTTTTTATCTTTTAGATCTGGATATCAATTTGCTATATTGCTGTGTTGTAACTCTGTTTGAATAATGTAAAAATTCGTTTTTATATGATGAAAACTTAAAATATTTCATTGTAATTGCAGTTTTGTGTGTATGACATGGTATTTGACAGTATGGTGACATACGTGAGAGTAACAGGGACGACAGTCAAGAGAAATTTCGTGTTCGGCAAATACCATCAATTGAAAAATTTTGTTTAGATAAGCCGAGGGATATCGTTAAAACCCCATTGATTCCTTTTGATATTATAATTATTTTGAGCACCTACTATTTAAAGAAATGGTCGTATATGTTTTAAATGCAGCACAGTAGTTTTTCAAAATGATATGGCGACATCGTTTATTTTTGTGCAAATAGAACAGAACTGAACACAGTTTTATCATTACTGTATTAATAAGTTCATTTCCTTTTTTTTTAGAAAATCTAACATGATCATGAGACTTTAAAATGATTTGTTTTGTTTTATTCAAGAGCAGATAAACTAGAACCGTTATGAGTAGTTTTATCTTTTTTAAGTTGATAGAAAAATATTGATTTGTTGTTTGTATGATTAGACAGAAGGCAAAATAAGCTGAGGATATTTTGTACTTCGGTAAATTTTAATGATGATCTAAAGTGTCTCTTTTCAAAACTTCATATTTTTCAAATTCAAGACAGCTTTTTCGCATATCAAGGTTTTTCTTTGGAGAATAGTAACAAATAATTATTGCAATCATATTTAAATGCATACATTGTGTTATTATAATATATATATTTTGCGGTTTGACTTTACGTTATATAATCATTCCGCCTTCTGTAAAGCGACATTGGATCCTAAATAATAGAGAAACTATTTTTAACGACAACGTATAGAAATAATGATGATAATAAAAATTAAACAGATAAGTATGAACAACAACAGTCACAACATGATGTAGGTGATGGTGCTGATGTTGAAGATGATGCTGATGACGATGATAACATTAATAATAATGATAATGATACAACTTATAATGTACGTCAGCTGATTCTTTATATTTTTGTATCATACTTGGATCGTATTTGGTCGAATTGTGGCCGAGTATTTAAGGGAATTAAATAAAGAAAATTTTCATGCAACTATTACTAAATGTTAGACAGCCTTTTCAGTAGGAGATACGCATTTTTGCCATTAGTTCAAATTAATATCTTATACATTACTACAAGAAGTATTGGTTAATTAGTCCTTCATGATTATCTCCCTTCATCATGTGTATTTATTGTTAGAAATATAGTTAGATATTCATTTCACTGTTTTGTCTGATACTTTTTAAATAAATAAATAAATAATGCGTATCATAATTTCAACAGCAGAAATAGTGATATAATTTGGAAGGAATATTATGTTCAATTCCGTCTTGGCGTTTATAGGAGAAATTGTCAATATATGTTTAGTTTTATAAATGTATTTTCTTTCAAAGCTCTGTACTGAATAGTCATTATCTGTTTCTCATTTATATCTGAAATGATAATACCTAAATAAAGATAATAAAATGTATAAAATGTTAAAAAGCCCCCCCCCCCTCCAAAGTATTTTGTTTCTTTTAAAGGGTGAGAGCCGTTCATCTAAAGACATTGAAACCTTGGACCATTAACTTAGTTTTTACAATACCAGTTACTTTCTTTTGTTCCATCTTTCAAACATATCAATGGAGTTTACTCCAACTGTATCTTTCCATGAATCTATTGTGGAACCCTATTTGAAAAATTTTATACAGATATATGGAAGAGTCCATTTATTGACCATCCAAAATTGCCTGAGTCCATTATTTATTAAATAAATGAGGGTGCCCCGTATAATGCAAAATATGTGGTCACTCTATTAACTCAGGCATTTTACACATGAATAACACACTTACCTCCCGTGCGTGACCAGGTGCCATACATTTTTGTACAAGGTTAAGTACTACCCGAAGGGAGTTTCCCCCTGCCCTTTTTGGACCCTGATAGTCTTGGTGGAATGCATGCTCATGCGTAGCGCGCACTCTCGTGACCAAGGCTATACACTGAAAATCTGTACCTCCCTGATTCGAGACGATGTTCAAAAAAATAAGGGTAATAATAGGTCACTCTTGCTGACTAATTTTAAGAAAAAGTATTGCTCCCTGAGTTCCACGACAGCGATTTGTTCAGTGAGTTCTACTCAGTGAGCTGTACTCACGGTGAATGATGTTCACTGAGTAGTACTCACTGAGCATCGCTCACTGAGAAGTACTCATGGTGAGCGATGTTTAGTGAGTACTACTCACTGTGAAGTATTCTCAGTGAGCGATGTTCAGTGAGTTCTACTCAGTGAGCTGTACTCACGGTGAGCGATGTTCACTGAGTAGTACTCACTGAATATCGCTCACTGAGAAGTATTCACGGTGCGCGATGTTCAGTGAGTACTTCTCGGTGAGCGATGTTCAGTGAATACTACTCAGTGAGCTGTACTCACGGTGAGCGATATTCACTGAGTAGTACTCACTGTGAACATCACTCACTGAGAAGTACTCACGGTGAGGGATGTTCAGTGAGTATTTCTCAGTGAGCGATGTTCAGTCAGTACTACTCAGTGAGCTGTACTCACGGTTAACGATGTTCAATGAGCAGTACTCACTGAGCATCGCTCACTGAGAAGTACTCACGGTGAGTGATGTTCACAGTACTTCTCGGTGAGCTAAAAAGTTAAGTCAATAAGAGTGACCTCCCCTGATTCTTTTGCAAATGGCGTCTTCGAAACAAAGGGAGGTAACTGTGTTATACCAAAAAGTTATGTCAATCAGAGTGACCTCCCCCTGATTGTTTTGCAAATGGCGTCTTCGAAACAAAGGGAGGTAACTGTTTTATGCTAAAAACTTAAGTCAGTAAGAGTGACCTCCCCTGATTCTTTTGCAAATGGCGTCTTCGAAACAAAGGGAGGTAACTGTTTTATGCTAAAAAGTTAAGTCAATAAGAGTGACCTCCCCCTGATTCTTTTGCAAATGGCGTTTTCGAAACAAAGGGAGGTAACTGTGTTGTACTAAAAAGTTAAGTCAGTAAGAGTGACCTCCCCCTGATTCTTTTGCAAATGGCGTCTTCGAAACAAAGGTAGGTAACTGTGTTGTACTAAAAAGTTAAGTCAGTAACAGTGACCTCCCCCTGATACTTTTGCAAATGGCGTCTTCGAAACAAAGGGAGGTAACTGTGTTATACTTAAAAGTAAGTCAGTAAGAGTGACCTCCCCTGATTCTATTGCAAATGGCGTCTTCGAAAGAAAGGGAGGTAACTGTGTTATACTAAAAAGAAAGTCAGTAAGAGTGACCTCCCCTGATTCTTTTGCAAATGGCGTCTTCGAAACAAAGGGAGGTAACTGTGTTATACTTAAAAGTAAGTCAGTAAGAGTAACCTCCCCCTGATTCTTTTGCAAATGGCGTCTTCGAAACAAAGGGAGGTAACTGTGTTATACTTAAAAGTAAGTCAGTAAGAGTGACCTCCCCTGATTCTTTTGCAAATGGCGTCTTCGAAACAAAGGGAGGTAACTGTGTTATACTAAAAAGTAAGTCAGTAAGAGTGACCTCCCCTGATTCTTTTGCAAATGGCGTCTTCGAAACAAAGGGAGGTAACTGTGTTATACTAAAAAGTAAGTCAGTAAGAGTGACCTCCCCCTGATTCTTTTGCAAATGGCGTCTTCGAAACAAAGGGAGGTAACTGTGTTATACTAAAAAGTTAAGTCAGTAAGAGTGACCTCCCCTGATTCTTTTGCAAATGGCGTCTTCGAAACAAAGGGAGGTAACTGTGTTATACTAAAAAGTTAAGTCAGTAAGAGTGACCTCCCCTGATTCTTTTGCAAATGGCGTCATGAAAACAAAGGGAGGTAACGGTGTTATACTAAAAAGTAAGTCAGTAAGAGTGACCTCCCCTGATTCTTTTGCAAATGGGGTCTTCGAAACAAGGAGGTAACTGTGTTATACTAAAAGTTAAGTCAGTAAGAGTGACCTCCCCTGATTCTTTTGCAAATGGCGTCTTCGAAACAAAGGGAGGTAACTGTTTTATACTAAAAAGTTAAGTCAGTAAGAGTGACCTCCCCCTGATTCTTTTGCAAATGGCGTCTTCGAAACAAAGGGAGGTAACTGTGTTATACTAAAAAGTTAAGTCAGTAAGAGTGACCTCCCCTGATTCTTTTGCAAATGGCGTCTTCGAAACAAAGGGAGGTAACTGTGTTATACTAAAAAGTTAAGTCAGTAAGAGTGACCTCCCCTGATTCTTTTGCAAATGGCGTCTTCGAAAACAAAGGGAGGTAACTGTGTTATACTAAAAAGTAAGTCAGTAAGAGTGACCTCCCCTGATTCTTTTGCAAATGGCGTCTTCGAAACAAAGGGAGGTAACTGTTTTATACTAAAAAGTTAAGTCAGTAAGAGTGACCTCCCCTGATTCTTTTGCAAATGGCGTCTTCGAAACAAAGGGAGGTAACTGTGTTATACTACTAAAAGTTAAGTCTGTAAGAGTGACCTCCCCTGATTCTTTTGCAAATGGCGTCTTCGAAACAAAGGGAGGTAACTGTGTTGTACTAAAAAGTTAGTCAGTAACAGTGACCTCCCCTGATTCTTTTGCAAATGGCGTCTTCGAAACAAGAGGAGGTAACTGTGTTATAAAAAAAAAAAAAAAACCCCCCCATCTACAAAAGTAAGTCAGTAAGAGTGACCTCCCCCTGATTCTTTTGCAAATGGCGTCTTCGAAACAAAGGGAGGTAACTGTGTTATACTTAAAAGTAAGTCAGTAAGAGTAACCTCCCCTGATTCTTTTGCAAATGGCGTCTTCGAAACAAAGGGAGGTAACTGTGTTATACTTAAAAGTAAGTCAGTAAGAGTGACCTCCCCCTGATTCTTTTGCAAATGGCGTCTTCGAAACAAAGGGAGGTAACTGTTTTATACAAAAAAGTTAAGTCAGTAAGAGTGACCTCCCCCTGATTCTTTTGCAAATGGCGTCTTCGAAACAAAGGGAGGTAACTGTGTTATACTAAAAAGTTAAGTCAGTAAGAGTGACCTCCCCTGATTCTTTTGCAAATGGCGTCTTCGAAACAAAGGGAGGTAACTGTGTTATACTAAAAAGTTAAGTCAGTAACAGTGACCTCCCCCTGATTCTTTTGCAAATGGCGTCTTCGAAACAAAGGGAGGTAACTGTGTTATACTAAAAAGTTAAGTCAGTAAGAGTGACCTCCCCTGATTCTTTTGCAAATGGCGTCTTCGAAACAAAGGGAGGTAACTGTTGTTATACTAAAAAGTTAAGTCAGTAAGAGTGACCTCCCCCTGATTCTTTTGCAAATGGCGTCTTCGAAACAAAGGGAGGTAACTGTGTTATACTAAAAAGTTAAGTCAGTAAGAGTGACCTCCCCTGATTCTTTTGCAAATGGCGTCTTCGAAACAAAGGGAGGTAACTGTGTTATACTAAAAAGTTAAGTCAGTAACAGTGACCCTCTCCCTGATTCTTTTGCAAATGGCGTCTTCGAAACAAAGGGAGGTAACTGTGTTATACTAAAAAGTTAAGTCAGTAAGAGTGACCTCCCCTGATTCTTTTGCAAATGGCGTCTTCGAAACAAAGGGAGGTAACTGTGTTATACTAAAAAGTTAAGTCAGTAAGAGTGACCTCCCCCTGATTCTTTTGCAAATGGCGTCTTCGAAACAAAGGGAGGTAACTGTGTTATACTAAAAAGTTAAGTCAGTAAGAGTGACCTCCCCTGATTCTTTTGCAAATGGCGTCTTCGAAACAAAGGGAGGTAACTGTGTTATACTAAAAAGTTAAGTCAGTAAGAGTGACCTCCCCTGATTCTTTTGCAAATGGCGTCTTCGAAACAAAGGGAGGTAACTGTGTTATACTAAAAAAGTAAGTCAGTAAGAGTGACCTCCCCTGATTCTTTTGCAAATGGCGTCTTCGAAACAAAGGGAGGTAACTGTGTTATACTAAAAAGTCAGTAAGAGTGACCTCCCCTGATTCTTTTGCAAATGGCGTCTTCGAAACAAAGGGAGGTAACTGTGTTATACTAAAAAGTAAGTCAGTAAGAGTGACCTCCCCTGATTCTTTTGCAAATGGCGTTTTGAAAACAAAGGGAGGTAACTGTGTTATACTAAAAAGTAAGTCAGTAAGAGTGACCTCCCCTGATTCTTTTGCAAATGGCGTCTTCGAAACAAAGGGAGGTAACTGTGTTATACTAAAAAGTAAGTCAGTAAGAGTAACCTCCCCCTGATTCTTTTGCAAATGGCGTCTTCGAAACAAAGGGAGGTAACTGTGTTATACTTAAAAGTAAGTCAGTAAGAGTGACCTCCCCCTGATTCTTTTGCAAATGGCGTCTTCGAAACAAAGGGAGGTAACTGTTTTATACTAAAAAGTTAAGTCAGTAAGAGTGACCTCCCCCTGATTCTTTTGCAAATGGCGTCTTCGAAACAAAGGGAGGTAACTGTGTTATACTAAAAAGTTAAGTCAGTAAGAGTGACCTCCCCTGATTCTTTTGCAAATGGCGTCTTCGAAACAAAGGGAGGTAACTGTGTTATACTAAAAAGTTAAGTCAGTAACAGTGACCTCCCCCTGATTCTTTTGCAAATGGCGTCTTCGAAACAAAGGGAGGTAACTGTGTTATACTAAAAAGTTAAGTCAGTAAGAGTGACCTCCCCTGATTCTTTTGCAAATGGCGTCTTCGAAACAAAGGGAGGTAACTGTTTTATGCTAAAAAGTTAAGTCAATAAGAGTGACGTCCCCCTGATTCTTTTGCAAATGGCGTTTTCGAAACAAAGGGAGGTAACTGTGTTATACTAAAAAGTTAAGTCAGTAAGAGTGACCTCCCCTGATTCTTTTGCAAATGGCGTCTTCGAAACAAAGGGTAGGTAACTGTGTTATACTAAAAAGTTAAGTCAGTAAGAGTGACCTCCCCTGATTCTTTTGCAAATGGCGTCTTCGAAACAAAGGGAGGTAACTGTGTTATACTTAAAAGTAAGTCAGTAAGAGTGACCTCCCCCTGATTCTTTTGCAAATGGCGTCTTCGAAAGAAAGGGAGGTAACTGTGTTATACTATAAAAGTTAAGTCAGTAAGAGTGACCTCCCCCTGATTCTTTTGCAAATGGCGTCTTCGAAACAAAGGGAGGTAACTGTTTTATACTAAAAAGTTAAGTCAGTAAGAGTGACCTCCCCCTGATTCTTTTGCAAATGGCGTTTTCGAAACAAAGGGAGGTAACTGTGTTATACTAAAAAGTTAAGTCAGTAAGAGTGACCTCCCCCTGATTCTTTTGCAAATGGCGTCTTCGAAACAAAGGGAGGTAACTGTGTTATACTAAAAAGTTAAGTCAGTAACAGTGACCTCCCCTGATTCTTTTGCAAATGGCGTTATGAAAACAAAGGGAGGTAACGGTGTTATACTAAAAAGTAAGTCAGTAAGAGTGACCTCCCCTGATTCTTTTGCAAATGGCGTCTTCGAAAGAAAGGGAGGTAACTGTGTTATACTATAAAGTTAAGTCAGTAAGAGTGACCTCCCCTGATTCTTTTGCAAATGGCGTCTTCGAAACAAAGGGAGGTAACTGTTTTATGCTAAAAAGTTAAGTCAATAAGAGTGACCTCCCCCTGATTCTTTTGCAAATGGCGTTTTCGAAACAAAGGGAGGTAACTGTGTTGTACTAAAAAGTTAAGTCTGTAAGAGTGACCTCCCCCTGATTCTTTTGCAAATGGCGTCTTCGAAACAAAGGGAGGTAACTGTGTTATACTAAAAAGTTAAGTCAGTAACAGTGACCTCCCCTGATTCTTTTGCAAATGGCGTCTTCGAAACAAAGGGAGGTAACTGTGTTATACTAAAAAGTAAGTCAGTAAGAGTGACCTCCCCTGATTCTTTTGCAAATGGCGTCTTCGAAACAAAGGGAGGTAACTGTGTTATACTAAAAAGTTAAGTCAGTAAGAGTGACCTCCCCCTGATTCTTTTGCAAATGGCGTCTTCGAAACAAAGGGAGGTAACTGTGTTGTACTAAAAAGTTAAGTCTGTAAGAGTGACCTCCCCCTGATTCTTTTGCAAATGGCGTCTTCGAAACAAAGGTAGGTAACTGTGTTGTACTAAAAAGTTTAGTCAGTAACAGTGACCTCCCCTGATTCTTTTGCAAATGGCGTCTTCGAAACAAAGGGAGGTAACTGTGTTATACTAAAAAGTAAGTCAGTAAGAGTGACCTCCCCCTGATTCTTTTGCAAATGGCGTCTTCGAAACAAAGGGAGGTAACTGTGTTATACTTAAAAGTAAGTCAGTAAGAGTAACCTCCCCCTGATTCTATTGCAAATGGCGTCTTCGAAACAAAGGGAGGTAACTGTGTTATACTAAAAAGTAAGTCAGTAAGAGTGACCTCCCCTGATTCTTTTGCAAATGGCGTCTTCGAAACAAAGGGAGGTAACTGTTTTATACTAAAAAGTTAAGTCAGTAAGAGTGACCTCCCTCCCCTGATTCTTTTGCAAATGGCGTTTTCGAAACAAAGGGAGGTAACTGTGTTATACTAAAAAGTTAAGTCAGTAAGAGTGACCTCCCCCTGATTCTTTTGCAAATGGCGTCTTCGAAACAAAGGGAGGTAACTGTGTTATACTTAAAAGTAAGTCAGTAAGAGTGACCTCCCCTGATTCTTTTGCAAATGGCGTCTTCGAAACAAAGGGAGGTAACTGTGTTATACTAAAAAGTAAGTCAGTAAGAGTGACCTCCCCCTGATTCTTTTGCAAATGGCGTCTTCGAAACAAAGGGAGGTAACTGTTTTATACTAAAAAGTTAAGTCAGTAAGAGTGACCTCCCCCTGATTCTATTGCAAATGGCGTCTTCGAAACAAAGGGAGGTAACTGTGTTATACTAAAAAGTTAAGTCAGTAAGAGTGACCTCCCCTGATTCTTTTGCAAATGGCGTCTTCGAAACAAAGGGAGGTAACTGTGTTATACTAAAAAGTTAAGTCAGTAAGAGTGACCTCCCCCTGATTCTTTTGCAAATGGCGTCTTCGAAACAAAGGGAGGTAACTGTGTTATACTAAAAAGTTAAGTCAGTAAGAGTGACCTCCCCCTGATTCTTTTGCAAATGGCGTCTTCGAAACAAAGGGAGGTAACTGTGTTATACCAAAAAGTTAAGTCAGTAAGAGTGACCTCCCCCTGATTCTTTTGCAAATGGCGTTTTCGAAACAAAGGGAGGTAACTGTGTTATACTAAAAAGTTAAGTCAGTAAGAGTGACCTCCCCTGATTCTTTTGCAAATGGCGTCTTCGAAACAAAGGGAGGTAACTGTGTTGTACTAAAAAGTTAAGTCAGTAACAGTGACCTCCCCCTGATTCTTTTGCAAATGGCGTCTTCGAAACAAAGGGAGGTAACTGTGTTATACTAAAAAGTAAGTCAGTAAGAGTGACCTCCCCCTGATTCTTTTGCAAATGGCGTCTTCGAAACAAAGGGAGGTAACTGTGTTATACTAAAAAGTTAAGTCAGTAAGAGTGACCTCCCCTGATTCTTTTGCAAATGGCGTCTTCGAAACAAAGGGAGGTAACTGTGTTATACTAAAAAGTAAGTCAGTAAGAGTGACCTCCCCTGATTCTTTTGCAAATGGCGTTATGAAAACAAAGGGAGGTAACGGTGTTATACTAAAAAGTAAGTCAGTAAGAGTGACCTCCCCTGATTCTTTTGCAAATGGCGTCTTCGAAACAAAGGGAGGTAACTGTGTTATACTAAAAAGTAAGTCAGTAAGAGTGACCTCCCCCTGATTCTTTTGCAAATGGCGTCTTCGAAACAAAGGGAGGTAACTGTTTTATACTAAAAAGTTAAGTCAGTAAGAGTGACCTCCCCTGATTCTTTTGCAAATGGCGTCTTCGAAACAAAGGGAGGTAACTGTGTTATACTAAAAAGTTGTCAGTAAGAGTGACCTCCCCTGATTCTTTTGCAAATGGCGTCTTCGAAACAAAGGGAGGTAACTGTGTTATACTAAAAAGTATAAAAAAAAAGTGACCTCCCTGATTCTTTTGCAAAGGCGTCTTGAAACAAAGGTAACTGTGTTATACTAAAAAGTTAAGCCAGTAACAGTGACCTCCCCTGATTCTTTTGCAAATGGCGTCTTCGAAACAAAGGGAGGTAACTGTGTTATACTAAAAAGTTAAGTCAGTAAGAGTGACCTCCCCTGATTCTTTTGCAAATGGCGTCTTCGAAACAAAGGGAGGTAACTGTTGTTATACTCAAAAAGTTAAGTCAGTAAGAGTGACCTCCCCCTGATTCTTTTGCAAATGGCGTCTTCGAAACAAAGGGAGGTAACTGTGTTATACTAAAAAGTTAAGTCAGTAAGAGTGACCTCCCCTGATTCTTTTGCAAATGGCGTCTTCGAAACAAAGGGAGGTAACTGTGTTGTACTAAAAAGTTAAGTCAGTAACAGTGACCTCCCCCTGATTCTTTTGCAAATGGCGTCTTCGAAACAAAGGGAGGTAACTGTGTTATACTAAAAAGTAAGTCAGTAAGAGTGACCTCCCCTGATTCTTTTGCAAATGCCGTCTTCGAAAGAAAGGGAGGTAACTGTGTTATACTATAAAGTTAAGTCAGTAAGAGTGACCTCCCATGATTCTTTTGCAAATGGCGTCCTCGAAACAAAGAGAGGTAACTGTGTTACACTAAAAAGTAAGTCAGTAAGAGTGACCTCCCCTGATTCTTTTGCAAATGGCGTTATGAAAACAAAGGGAGGTAACGGTGTTATACTAAAAAGTAAGTCAGTAAGAGTGACCTCCCCTGATTCTTTTGCAAATGGCGTCTTCGAAACAAAGGGAGGTAACTGTGTTATACTAAAAAGTAGTCAGTAAGAGTAACCTCCCCCTGATTCTTTTGCAAATGGCGTCTTCGAAACAAAGGGAGGTAACTGTGTTATACTTAAAAGTAAGTCAGTAAGAGTGACCTCCCCCTGATTCTTTTGCAAATGGCGTCTTCGAAACAAAGGGAGGTAACTGTTTTATACTAAAAAGTTAAGTCAGTAAGAGTGACCTCCCCTGATTCTTTTGCAAATGGCGTCTTCGAAACAAAGGGAGGTAACTGTGTTATACTATAAAAGTTAAGTCAGTAAGAGTGACCTCCCCTGATTCTTTTGCAAATGGCGTCTTCGAAACAAAGGGAGGTAACTGTGTTATACTAAAAAGTTAAGTCAGTAACAGTGACCTCCCCTGATTCTTTTGCAAATGGCGTCTTCGAAACAAAGGGAGGTAACTGTGTTATACTAAAAAGTTAAGTCAGTAAGAGTGACCTCCCCTGATTCTTTTGCAAATGGCGTCTTCGAAACAAAGGGAGGTAACTGTTTTATACTAAAAAGTTAAGTCAGTAAGAGTGACCTCCCCCTGATTCTTTTGCAAATGGCGTCTTCGAAACAAAGGGAGGTAACTGTGTTATACTAAAAAGTTAAGTCAGTAAGAGTGACCTCCCCTGATTCTTTTGCAAATGGCGTCTTCGAAACAAAGGTAGGTAACTGTGTTGTACTAAAAAGTTAAGTCAGTAACAGTGACCTCCCCCTGATACTTTTGCAAATGGCGTCTTCGAAACAAAGGGAGGTAACTGTGTTATACTAAAAAGTAAGTCAGTAAGAGTGACCTCCCCCTGATTCTTTTGCAAATGCCGTCTTCGAAAGAAAGGGAGGTAACTGTGTTATACTATAAAGTTAAGTCAGTAAGAGTGACCTCCCATGATTCTTTTGCAAATGGCGTCCTCGAAACAAAGAGAGGTAACTGTGTTACACTAAAAAGTAAGTCAGTAAGAGTGACCTCCCCCTGATTCTTTTGCAAATGGCGTCTATGAAAACAAAGGGAGGTAACTGTGTTATACTAAAAAGTAAGTCAGTAAGAGTGACCTCCCCTGATTCTTTTGCAAATGGCGTCTTCGAAACAAAGGGAGGTAACTGTGTTATACTAAAAAGTAGTGTAGAGTAAGTCGTAGTGACCTCCCCCTGATTCTTTTGCAAATGGCGTCTTCGAAACAAAGGGAGGTAACTGTGTTATACTTAAAAGTAAGTCAGTAAGAGTGACCTCCCCCTGATTCTTTTGCAAATGGCGTCTTCGAAACAAAGGGAGGTAACTGTTTTATACTAAAAAGTTAAGTCAGTAACAGTGACCTCCCCCTGATACTTTTGCAAATGGCGTCTTCGAAACAAAGGGAGGTAACTGTGTTATACTAAAAAGTTAAGTCAGTAAGAGTGACCTCCCCTGATTCTTTTGCAAATGGCGTCTTCGAAACAAAGGGAGGTAACTGTGTTGTACTAAAAAGTTAAGCCAGTAACAGTGACCTCCCCCTGATACTTTTGCAAATGGCGTCTTCGAAACAAAGGGAGGTAACTGTGTTATACTAAAAAGTTAAGTCAGTAAGAGTGACCTCCCCTGATTCTTTTGCAAATGGCGTCTTCGAAACAAAGGGAGGTAACTGTTTTATGCTAAAAAGTTAAGTCAATAAGAGTGACGTCCCCCTGATTCTTTTGCAAATGGCGTCTTCGAAACAAAGGGAGGTAACTGTGTTGTACTAAAAAGTTAAGTCAGTAAGAGTGACCTCCCCTGATTCTTTTGCAAATGGCGTCTTCGAAACAAAGGTAGGTAACTGTGTTGTACTAAAAAGTTAAGTCAGTAACAGTGACCTCCCCTGATTCTTTTGCAAATGGCGTCTTCGAAACAAAGGGAGGTAACTGTGTTATACTAAAAAGTAAGTCAGTAAGAGTGACCTCCCCCTGATTCTTTTGCAAATGGCGTCTTCGAAAGAAAGGGAGGTAACTGTGTTATACTATAAAGTTAAGTCAGTAAGAGTGACCTCCCCTGATTCTTTTGCAAATGGCGTCTTCGAAACAAAGGGAGGTAACTGTGTTATACTAAAAAGTAAGTCAGTAAGAGTGACCTCCCCTGATTCTTTTGCAAATGGCGTTATGAAAACAAAGGGAGGTAACGGTGTTATACTAAAAAGTAAGTCAGTAAGAGTGACCTCCCCTGATTCTTTTGCAAATGGCGTCTTGAAAACAAAGGGAGGTAACTTTATACGGTGTTATACCCCACTTAAAAGTAACAAAGTCAGTAAGAGTGACCTCCCCTGATTCTTTTGCAAATGGCGTTATGAAAACAAAGGGAGGTAACTGTGTTATACTAAAAAGTAAGTCAGTAAGAGTGACCTCCCCTGATTCTTTTGCAAATGGCGTCTTCGAAACAAAGGGAGGTAACTGTGTTATACTAAAAAGTTAAGTCAGTAAGAGTGACCTCCCCCTGATTCTTTTGCAAATGGCGTCTTCGAAACAAAGGGAGGTAACTGTGTTATACTTAAAAGTAAGTCAGTAAGAGTGACCTCCCCCTGATTCTTTTGCAAATGGCGTCTTCGAAACAAAGGGAGGTAACTGTGTTATACTATAAAAGTTAAGTCAGTAAGAGTGACCTCCCCTGATTCTTTTGCAAATGGCGTCTTCGAAACAAAGGGAGGTAACTGTGTTATACTAAAAAGTTAAGTCAGTAAGAGTGACCTCCCCTGATTCTTTTGCAAATGGCGTTATGAAAACAAAGGGAGGTAACGGTGTTATACTAAAAAGTAAGTCAGTAAGAGTGACCTCCCCTGATTCTTTTGCAAATGGCGTCTTCGAAACAAAGGGAGGTAACTGTGTTATACTTAAAAGTAAGTCAGTAAGAGTAACCTCCCCCTGATTCTTTTGCAAATGGCGTCTTCGAAACAAAGGGAGGTAACTGTTTTATGCTAAAAAGTTAAGTCAATAAGAGTGACCTCCCCCTGATTCTTTTGCAAATGGCGTCTTCGAAACAAAGGGAGGTAACTGTGTTATACTAAAAAGTTAAGTCAGTAAGAGTGACCTCCCCTGATTCTTTTGCAAATGGCGTCTTCGAAACAAAGGGAGGTAACTGTGTTGTACTAAAAAGTTAAGTCAGTAACAGTGACCTCCCCCTGATTCTTTTGCAAATGGCGTCTTCGAAACAAAGGGAGGTAACTGTGTTATACTAAAAAGTTAAGTCAGTAAGAGTGACCTCCCCTGATTCTTTTGCAAATGGCGTCTTGAAAACAAAGGGAGGTAACGGTGTTATACTAAAAAAGTAAGTCAGTAAGAGTGACCTCCCCTGATTCTTTTGCAAATGGCGTCTTCGAAACAAAGGGAGGTAACTGTGTTATACTAAAAGTTAAGTAAGAGTGACCTCCCTGATTCTTTTGCAAATGGCGTCTTCGAAACAAGGGAGGTAACTGTGTTATACTAAAAGTAAGTCAGTAAGAGTAACCTCCCCCTGATTCTTTTGCAAATGGCGTCTTCGAAACAAAGGGAGGTAACTGTGTTATACTAAAAAGTAAGTAGAAGAGTGACCTCCCCCTGATTCTTTTGCAAATGGGCGTCTTCGAAAGAAGGGAGGTAACTGTGTTATACTAAAAAGTTAAGTCAGTAAGAGTGACCTCCCCTGATTCTTTTGCAAATGGCGTTTTGAAAACAAAGGGAGGTAACTGTTTTATACTAAAAAGTTAAGTCAGTAAGAGTGACCTCCCCTGATTCTTTTGCAAATGGCGTCTTCGAAACAAAGGGAGGTAACTGTGTTATACTAAAAAGTTAAGTCAGTAAGAGTGACCTCCCCCTGATTCTTTTGCAAATGGCGTTTTCGAAACAAAGGGAGGTAACTGTGTTATACTAAAAAGTAAGTCAGTAACAGTGACCTCCCCCTGATTCTTTTGCAAATGGCGTCTTCGAAACAAAGGGAGGTAACTGTGTTATACTAAAAAGTAAGTCAGTAAGAGTGACCTCCCCTGATTCTTTTGCAAATGGCGTCTTCGAAACAAAGGGAGGTAACTGTGTTTATACTCTAAAAGTTAAGTCAGTAACAGTGACCTCCCCTGATTCTTTTGCAAATGGCGTTATGAAAACAAAGGGAGGTAACGGTGTTATACTAAAAAGTAAGTCAGTAAGAGTGACCTCCCCTGATTCTTTTGCAAATGGCGTCTTCGAAACAAAGGGAGGTAACTGTTTTATGCTAAAAAGTTAAGTCAATAAGAGTGACCTCCCCCTGATTCTTTTGCAAATGGCGTTTTCGAAACAAAGGGAGGTAACTGTGTTATACTAAAAAGTAATCAGAAAAGTGCCCCCCCCTGATTTCTTTATTTAGTACTAAAAGTTAAGTCTGTAAGAGTGACCTCCCCCTGATTCTTTTGCAAATGGCGTCTTCGAAACAAAGGTAGGTAACTGTGTTGTACTAAAAAGTTTAGTCAGTAACAGTGACCTCCCCTGATTCTTTTGCAAATGGCGTCTTCGAAACAAAGGGAGGTAACTGTGTTACAACCCCTGAAAAAGTAAGTCTAAAAGTAAGTCAGTAAGAGTGACCTCCCCCTGATTCTTTTGCAAATGGCGTCTTCGAAACAAAGGGAGGTAACTGTGTTATACTTAAAAGTAAGTCAGTAAGAGTAACCTCCCCCTGATTCTATTGCAAATGGCGTCTTCGAAAGAAAGGGAGGTAACTGTGTTATACTTAAAAGTAAGTCAGTAAGAGTGACCTCCCCCTGATTCTTTTGCAAATGGCGTCTTCGAAACAAAGGGAGGTAACTGTGTTATACTAAAAAAGTAAGTCAGTAAGAGTGACCTCCCCCTGATTCTTTTGCAAATGGCGTCTTCGAAACAAAGGGAGGTAACTGTGTTATACTATAAAGTTAAGTCAGTAAGAGTGACCTCCCCTGATTCTTTTGCAAATGGCGTCTTCGAAACAAAGGGAGGTAACTGTTTTATACTAAAAAGTTAAGTCAGTAAGAGTGACCTCCCCCTGATTCTTTTGCAAATGGCGTCTTCGAAACAAAGGTAGGTAACTGTGTTGTACTAAAAAGTTAAGTCAGTAACAGTGACCTCCCCCTGATTCTTTTGCAAATGGCGTCTTCGAAACAAAGGGAGGTAACTGTGTTATACTTAAAAGTAAGTCAGTAAGAGTAACGTCCGCCTGATTCTATTGCAAATGGCGTCTTCGAAAGAAAGGGAGGTAACTGTGTAATACTTAAAAGTAAGTCAGTAAGAGTAACCTCCCCCTGATTCTATTGCAAATGGCGTCTTCGAAACAAAGGGAGGTAACTGTGTTATACTAAAAAGTTAAGTCAGTAAGAGTGACCTCCCCTGATTCTTTTGCAAATGGCGTCTTCGAAACAAAGGGAGGTAACTGTGTTATACTAAAAAGTAAGTCAGTAAGAGTGACCTCCCCTGATTCTTTTGCAAATGGCGTCTTCGAAACAAAGGGAGGTAACTGTTTTATGCTAAAAAGTTAAGTCAATAAGAGTGACCTCCCCCTGATTCTTTTGCAAATGGCGTTTTCGAAACAAAGGGAGGTAACTGTGTTGTACTAAAAAGTTAAGTCAGTAACAGTGACCTCCCCCTGATTCTTTTGCAAATGGCGTCTTCGAAACAAAGGGAGGTAACTGTGTTATACTTAAAAGTAAGTCAGTAAGAGTGACCTCCCCCTGATTCTTTTGCAAATGGCGTCTTCGAAACAAAGGGAGGTAACTGTGTTATACTAAAAAGTAAGTCAGTAAGAGTGACCTCCCCCTGATTCTTTTGCAAATGGCGTCTTCGAAACAAAGGGAGGTAACTGTTTTATACTAAAAAGTTAATTCAGTAAGAGTGACCTCCCCTGATTCTTTTGCAAATGGCGTTATGAAAACAAAGGGAGGTAACGGTGTTATACTAAAAAGTAAGTCAGTAAGAGTGACCTCCCCTGATTCTTTTGCAAATGGCGTCTTCGAAACAAAGGGAGGTAACTGTGTTATACTAAAAAGTAAGTCAGTAAGAGTAACCTCCCCCTGATTCTATTGCAAATGGCGTCTTCGAAACAAAGGGAGGTAACTGTGTTATACTAAAAAGTTAAGTCAGTAAGAGTGACCTCCCCCTGATTCTTTTGCAAATGGCGTTTTCGAAACAAAGGGAGGTAACTGTGTTGTACTAAAAGTGTTCTCTTCTTAAAGTCTGTAAGAGTGACCTCCCCCTGATTCTTTTGCAAATGGCGTCTTCGAAACAAAGGGAGGTAACTGTGTTGTACTAAAAAGTTTAGTCAGTAACAGTGACCTCCCCCTGATTCTTTTGCAAATGGCGTCTTCGAAACAAAGGTGGGTAACTGTTTTATGCTAAAAAGTTAAGTCAATAAGAGTGACCTCCCCCTGATTCTTTTGCAAATGGCGTTTTCGAAACAAAGGGAGGTAACTGTGTTGTACTAAAAAGTTAAGTCAGTAAGAGTGACCTCCCCCTGATTCTTTTGCAAATGGCGTCTTCGAAACAAAGGGAGGTAACTGTGTTATACTTAAAAGTAAGTCAGTAAGAGTAACCTCCCCCTGATTCTATTGCAAATGGCGTCTTCGAAACAAAGGGAGGTAACTGAGTTATACTAAAAAGACAGTCAGTAAGAGTGACCTCCCCTGATTCTTTTGCAAATGGCGTCTTCGAAACAAAGGGAGGTAACTGTGTTATACTAAAAAGTTAAGTCAGTAAGAGTGACCTCCCCTGATTCTTTTGCAAATGGCGTCTTCGAAACAAAGGGAGGTAACTGTGTTATACTAAAAAAAAAAAAAAAAAAACCCACAAAAACAAAAAAAAAAAAAAGTTCCCCAATGGCAAAAGGTAAGTCAGTAAAAGTAGTAACCTCCCCCTGATTCTATTGCAAATGGCGTCTTCGGAACAAAGGGAGGTAACTGTGTTATACTAAAAAGTAAGTCAGTAAGAGTGACCTCCCCTGATTCTTTTACAAATGGCGTCTTCGAAACAAAGGGAGGTAACTGTGTTATACTAAAAAGTTAAGTCAGTAAGAGTGACCTCCCCTGATTCTTTTGCAAATGGCGTCTTCGAAAGAAAGGGAGGTAACTGTGTTATACTTAAAAGTAAGTCAGTAAGAGTGACCTCCCCTGATTCTTTTGCAAATGGCGTCTTCGAAACAAAGGGGTACATATCACCCCCCCCTTTGGGAGGTAACTGTGTTATACTAAAAAGTGTCGTAAGAGTAAGTCAGTAAGAGTGACCTCCCCTGATTCTTTTGCAAATGGCGTTATGAAAACAAAGGGAGGTAACGGTGTTATACTAAAAAGTAAGTCAGTAAGAGTGACCTCCCCCTGATTCTTTTGCAAATGGCGTCTTCGAAACAAAGGGAGGTAACTGTTTTATGCTAAAAAGTTAATTCAGTAAGAGTGACCTCCCCTGATTCTTTTGCAAATGGCGTTATGAAAACAAAGGGAGGTAACGGTGTGATACTAAAAAGTCAGTCAGTAAGAGTGACCTCCCCTGATTCTTTTGCAAATGGCGTCTTCGAAACAAAGGTAGGTAACTGTGTTGTACTAAAAAGTTAAGTCAGTAACAGTGACCTCCCCCTGATTCTTTTGCAAATGGCGTCTTCGAAAGAAAGGGAGGTAACTGTGTTATACTATAAAGTTAAGTCAGTAAGAGTGACCTCCCCTGATTCTTTTGCAAATGGCGTCTTCGAAACAAAGGGAGGTAACTGTTTTATGCTAAAAAGTTAAGTCAGTAAGAGTGACCTCCCCCTGATTCTTTTGCAAATGGCGTCTTCGAAACAAAGGGAGGTAACTGTTTTATGCTAAAAAGTTAAGTCAATAAGAGTGACCTCCCCCTGATTCTATTGCAAACGGCGTCTTCGAAACAAAGGGAGGTAACTGTGTTATACTAAAAAGTTAAGTCAGTAAGAGTGACCTCCCCCTGATTCTTTTGCAAATGGCGTCTTCGAAACAAAGGGAGGTAACTGTGTTATACTCAAAAGTTAAGTCAATAGTTAAGTCAATAAGAGTAACTTCCCCTATATATATAGTCCTAAGATTTAAAACCCTTTAAATGCCGGAAAAGGCACTATATATAAGTAATTAAATAAGTAATACTGACTTGATATGGCTTTAAAATAATGATTTAATTAACTAAATTAACTGTGCTCAGTTAATTTAGTTAATTAAATCATTATTTTAAAGCCATATCAAGTCATTTTTATTTAATTACTTATATATATATATATATATATATATAGTAGATTTAATAAATCAAATATGTGAACTGTAACAACTAATGGAATGTATGGTTAAATGATTTTACACAGTCGAATCTGCGGCCAGCCAAGTATATAACAATAGTGGTCTTTTAACATTTTCTCAGCTGGCGACTTTAATGATACTATATAGCCGATGTAAACTAATTATTCTAAACTATCGTGCCACTGACCAGTGACTCTGCCTTTGTGACAAGAGCGGACCATAATCATGTGATAAATCATTGCAAAAAAAGTAAGTTATAACAAACCCGGTTGAGGCGACAACGCAGTCCGTTGCAACCATTGTAGACCAAAGTCAAGATGCCCACAGGGGTCCTCGGGTATAAATAATTTGGCGAGCTACCAAATTTCTGTTGTATTCTGTATCTGTAAACTTGTAATCTCATAACAGTACCCACTTCATTTTTAATAAAACTTAATTAGCTTCAACCGTTGGATATTTATAGAAGTCTTATTTAAATGGTATATACAGTCAGAGTTTTTGCAAACAAAGAATTAACAAGAGTGAAGTTTAACATATGCAACTAGTAAGTATGTCAATTATAATCTCAGTATGTGTATCATCAACCAAAATTAACTCCTTAGAATGACAGGTTTACTGCCTTTGATTCCAGTATGGACCGGAATTATGTGATACGGTCATTGTAAATATAGTAAGTTATAACAAACCAATTGTTGGTGCCATCAATGTAGATCATGATCAGCTTGCCCATCCGTGTCGTCAATTGGCAATCGGTACTTCTGTTGTACGTTTCACAAACACATATTCTGTACCTGTAAACTTGTATCATTTTTCATTAAAATTCGCCTGTTTAATTCTTGAAAAATGTTTAATTTCCTTATCATAAACACTAATAAGATTAAATTATTTTTACGTTTGGAACTTCTGATATAAAGGTGTACACACAGTTGTAGCTGCAAAAATCATTTAACATAATATTCTGCTGTTAACAAGTGCGCGATATTGACCATAATACTAAGATAAATCGCTGTTAAATAAGGAAGTTATAAACAAACCGCCACCAGTGTACTATAGATCATGGTTCAAATCACATCGGTGTCATCAGTTTGACATCGTAGTTGTCAGGTGGACAATGCTGTCCTCAGGTGTACATCGGTTGATTTGGTACCAGTTTCTGTTGTACGGTTCGCAAGCGGTATTGTGTAACTGTAAAACAACAAACAGTACATCCTTTTAATTCTTGAAAAACGGTTCATTTATTTTTCTTGTCATACAAAATGAATTAAATTGTATGAGAACTTTAAAATACTTGAAGAAAGTCTAAGTAAACATGTACAGCTGAACCAAACAAAGTATATAACAAGAGAGGCCATCCAACATCTATTCTACTGGCGATGAGTAGGTCAGAATCAATAGCATAATTCAATTGTAAGCTTTCAAATTGTATGATTTTGTTAGCTTTCAAACAGGCTTTATAAAACTACGCATATATTATTATAATTTCTGTATGAACCTTACATTCATGACAACTGTTTATTTCATTATCCTTGAGACGAATACGTAATATACTTGACTGTAACATTCAATAGCTTTTTTATGAAAGTACATTAACAACAAGCAAGAAAATATTTAAGCATTTAAACTTGAAGACTAGCGTAAACTATGAGTATCTTTGAACAATAAGAAAACACACTATGTCTGCAAACGAATGTTATGTACCTGTAAGCAAGTATTATTCTAAGCTCTATTTCTTCAACATACATTTAGTAAGTTTAACTACAGTTCGACCCCGATTATTCAACAACCTATTATTCGTATACCTGGTGTAATCCGAAGACAATATTCGGTCCCGAAATGTTTTATATATAAATGTGTATAAAAATAAACGGGTTATTTGAAATGGATTTTACGAATACCTGGTGTTATTCGAAGTGTTTTTTTCAGTCCGATTGACAATATTTGTAAGGAATTTCACACCCATTATTCGAAATGCATTCCAATCTAACCAATTATTGCTGACACGCTCAATCTGTGAAAAACGACACGCGATCGGCGCGTTATATGTGCTAAGGTTCGATAATTACCTTGTTTGTTTAATATCAAAGGAACAACTATTTTTTGTTTGAAAGTCGGTTAAAGATGTTCACCTTTAATTTCGAATAACAAACTCGTGACTACCAAACTACCATGCCTATTCAAAGCATGACTTTTAATTTAACTGTCAGAAGAAAAATGACTTCTACTTGTGCATAAGTAATTTGGG
>JAFMSR010000005.1:15913505-15966361 GCA_022818135.1 Saxidomus purpurata
TATATAGCATTAGTGTTTATCATTTCCGTAAAAGTTTACTTCAAGGCCCAAAAGCCAACGGTTTTGAGATAGCGACTGATAATTTCCGATTTTTTTTACATTTTTCGTCAACCCGAATAAATCTCACACATTTCTAACACTGAATTCTTCCCTTTTAACAAGCTTTTAAACAATCTCGCCTTGTGTCATCCAAATATTACACAACCGACGCTCGTAGAAATTGATTTGATAAATATTTCCACAAGTTTTCCAGTTTTAATACGATCCGTTAATACAGTATTCATTTTATTTCGTTGATATATTTTGTAAACATATACATGCAGCCATACTGATAATGGGAAAAACTAGTTTCCATAACGCATCAATCAGCCAGGTCTTACCAAGTCTAGGTTACACATCACTAATACATGTCTAATACTGAGCTCAAGTAGCAGTGTTGTGCGGTTCTTCTGTATGTCCACAGTGATGGTTACGCATTGGAAAATAGACGCACCCGAAATGTGTGAGATTTATTCGAGTTGGCGAAAAATGGTAAAAATTTCGGAAACTATCAGTCGCTGTTACAAAACGGTTTGCGTTTGGACCTTGAAGTAGACGTTTACGGAAAATATAGTTACGTAGGCTGTATATGCAATAGGTTTTGATAAATATGCACTATTCTGTATGAAGTAATTGAAGCTGAAACTGGGTCTATGTGCGAACTGTGTTGTTTACCTTCTTATTGATATAATTACAGTAACTAGGCTTTGAACTAAAGTCACTGTTAGGTCCCTGGTACGCTACACTCACCTGTGCAAAAGAGGTGTCTCACAGTCTCTGTTCTCTCCATGTGCTCAATAATTGTGCTACGCAATTTTAAAATCCTTCCATGCATGACAGAGTTACCATGCATACAGTATTTCATTACTTTTAAACACTAAGTGTGACCTTGACCTTTGAGGTTCTTGTGCACAGCACATTGTCTTGATGTGCTGAACAATTGTACCAAGATATTTTAAAATCAATCAATGCACGACAAAGCTACAGTTCGGACACCGATGTATGCATATACACAGGATTCCATTACCTATTAACTCTAAGTGTGACCTTGACCTTTGAAGTAGGGAAGTGGCTCTTGCACGCAACACTTCAGCTTGATGAGCTAGACATTTGTGCCAAATTATCTAAAAATACTTCAATGCATGACAAAGTTCGGAAACAAATGTGTGCATATATGGTTGTTTACATTACCTTCAAACTCTAAGTGGGACCTTGACCTTTGGGGTAGGGAAATGGGTCTTGCATGTGATGCACCAGCTTGATGTGCTAAGCATTTGTGCCAAGTTATTTCAAAAGCTTTCAATGCAAGACAAAGTTACAGCCCAGGCATGATGAAATGTAAGCGCTGAGGCACAGAGGGACAGACATACTTACCAGATGGACTTTGTAAGGTTATCCCTTTCATCTTTCTTTGATCTTTTGTAACCCCAAAATACAATTATTTAACCCCACAATACCATTTTTAACCCCATAATTACGGAATGAGCTCAAACAACCTCACAATGCCAAGTTGTACTCAAACACTAACCAAGTTATGTCTACTGGGCATCTATGGACAGACAGATGGACGGACAGACAGACATCTTAACAAATGGATACTTATGTGGCTACTCTATTGTTCTCTCCATTGTTCTTTAAGCCACGTAAGAGAAAACTTAGCCACCTAAGAGCTTACGGAATGAATGACATCAAAGAGTATTTACTGTTACCTATTGTTCCTATAGCCACCTAAGTATCCAAATGTAAGGGCAGACAGACAGACAGACAGACAGACGGACGTGCAATTTTTCATTTGCCACCCTCGGGGGCATAAAAATATGATGACCTTGACAATGACCCAAGCAGCCCCAAAACCCAACCCTGTTTGGCATGTAAGTGACCTAAGCACAAAACAGAGTTACCATGTAAACAGGTTTCCATTACCTTCAAACTAACTCCAAGTGTCACCTAGACCTTTTAGGTAGGGATGGGGGTCTTGCATGGGACACATCATCCTGAACATTTGTGCCAAGTTATTTTAAAATCCTTCAATGCATGACAAAGTTACAGTCCGGACAATTATACAGGATTCCAATACCTTCAAACTACTGTAATCTATATAGCTTGGTAAATTGGTAAACAAACTTTTTTTACAACTAGACCTATCACTGAAGTAAATGCAATTAATATCTAAAAATCACATCCACATCCAATATTTCGATTCATATACATTTGTATTCTGTTAATGCAAGTTTCTATATCATGAAATCAAGTATTAAATCAGTGAGCACTCACAAATGAAAGCTGAATATTGAGAAAATAGGTTTAACCTAAACTTTCAGTATTTGTTACATCCCCTTATTATAACTTCACAAGAACAATAATGGCCGGAACTGTCTGCATTTTGGCATTTAAGGGTGAAAATAATGATTAAATGTAACAAAGGGGAATAATTAAAAAATTAGGCAAGATAGAGTTATGGTTCTTGGGCACTGCACTTTCCCTCACTGTATTAAGTTTCAAGTAATTCCCTCAAGTACTTTTAGAGTTATGCTCCGGACAAGAAAAATTAAGAAAATGCAACAAAGGGGAATAATTAAAAAATTAGGCAAGGTCAAGTTATACTGCACTGCCTCTCAATGTCCTCTATCTGTGTGTAAAGTTTCAAGCAATTCCCTCAGTTATGCTCCGGACAAAAGTGTGACGGAAGGACCCAACGTAAATTACTATATCCCCTCCACCAAGATGAGGGGATAATAAACCTAAGCCTAGATAAATTTCAAAGAAGTCAAGTCTACAATAAAAGGTTTGAAAGTGGCTAAGCTCTAACAATAGGTAAAAACTACCTTCCAAGTGTTCTTGAACCTGCAGCACAAAAATGACAAAACTCTGGTATACATACCCTCTGTTGACCAACAGCATGAAGTTTTCATGATAAAATATCAGCCCTAGTAGGTAATTACACGAGAGGTTAATAAAATGTTTAGCAGGTTCAGTTATACCTTGGTAGATATGCTAACAAAACAACATTTAATTCATAGTAAGCAAAGATAATGATTACTTTAAGAAGACCCCTTTTTTAATGTAAATGCCAAGTGGACAGTATTAAACACTCCAGTGATTTTCAATGGGACTAAGCTGTAAGATGGTGTAAAAAAAGAGGTATACCGTAAATCTTCAAATTAAGAAGCCAAAAGTTAATTTCATGAAGTGATACTGATAAACTGTAATTATGGATCAAACTAAGGCGAAATAACCATTTTTGTCACATTAGTACTAAAAACTATTTTTCCCAATGATTTGGCATAACTGTCCATCATCAAGGAATAAGCATCATTTGCTGTAGTCTTAAACTGATAAAATGCTTGTATTTGTGGAAAAAAGTATTTTTGGATCGATTGATTTTTCAATCTATCCAATGTTAACAGAGTACAGCAGCTTCCTTACGGCCGAACGCTTTACATACAAACAAGTAGTTCCATATATTCAGTTGTTACGAGTTATACTGTCTTCTGTTTAAAATTATATAGTAACAGATCTAAATAATATCAAAACATTTCAGAATAGCATAATATTATATTGTTGTTTTTCTTATAATTTGTAACTAAAAATCAACGAGGTATCTTTTCTGTATAGAACTATTTTCCTACGCGGTTTTTACCACAACCGTTTTCTAGTCTGACCCGATAAACTAATTTAGTGTTTCCGCGAGATCGCGTTTTCAACGCACTCATTTCATCAATGACGCCACAGAAATAGCAATTAAAATGTGTATGATCAAAATACTACAAAAGAAACATCAAAACCTCTCAAAACGCTTCGAAATGCAAGATAAGTTGTTTACAAAATGCGCTTCCGGTACGGGATATGTCTAATTTTGACCCTATTCCGTCATCGTTGTCGTCTGATTTCGGATCGATCCGCATTTTGTACCATTGCGTTTTTGTGTGTATTGGTTCGTATGATACCGTCATCATGGTATCGTAGACGCATAACAATAGATGGTCGACGACCCTTAACAGAAGAAACAACAAGAGCTGTCACATTACAGCACGCTCGACTATTCGAAAGGTTGTTGGTAAAATGGGTTTTTTGTCAAAGAACAGGAGTATTGTGTAATTGTCTGTAAGAATTAAGGTCAAAGATATGAAACTTGTTCAAAGACCTTTGTAAATGTACATTACATTCAAAGCCTTACTCTGGATTCTGTAAGCCAACTGGAGGGAGGAGGGGATAATTTCAAAGAAATACATAACCTTGTAAATTTGATCATGAATAACTTTGTAACTTTTCAAAATTGAAATGTAAAGAATTAAAAAAGCATGACCGCTGCATGCTGCATAATTATTCTATGATATTTCAAAAGAAAGCCATTTCGAGTATTTCCATGTTAGTCTGGTAAAAACTGTGACAAAATTCTAAGTTAAAAGGGGCATAAATGTCAAAAATCAAAAACATTGGTGAAGATGTTGACAGTAAACACGTACCATACATTTAAGTCAAGTCCAAAAAAAGTTAAAAGGGGCTACATCTGTCAAAAATCAAAACGAGTTATGGGGTTGTTTCCTCAGATGTAGATGTTGATGGTAGACACATACTTTGAGTTTCAAGTCAATTCCTTTTGATAGTATTCAAGATATTTGAATTTATAAAATCTTTAACAAAAACCTACGTTAAAAGGGGCATAAATCTGTCAAAAATCAAAAGCGTTACAGGATTGTTTCCTCAGGTGTAGATGCTGATGGTAGAGATATATTTTGGTTTCAAGTCAATACCTTTATAATTTGCATGATATTTGAATTTATAAAAATAACTCAAAAATCTAAGTTAAAAGGGGCATAAATCTGTCAAAAATCAAAACAGAGTTATGGGGATTGTTTCCTCAGATGTAGATGTTGATTGTAGACACATACTTTGAGTTTCAAGTCAATACCTTTGATAGTATTCAAGATATTTGAATTTATAAAAATCTTTAACAAAAAAACCTACGTTAAAAAGGGGCATAAATCTGTCAAAAATCAAAACGGAGTTATGAGGATTGTTTCCTCAGGTGTAGATGCTGATGGTAAAGATATATTTTGAGTTTCAAGTCAATACCTTTGATAATTTGCATGATATTTGAATTTATAAAAAAAATTTAACCAAAAATTCTAAGTTAAAAAGGGGCATAAATCTGTCAAAAATCAAAACAGAGTTATGGGGATTGTTTCCTCAGGTGTAGATGTTGATGGTAAACATATAGTTTGAGTTTCAAGTCAATACCTTTGATAGTATTCAGGATATTTTAATTTATAAAAAACTTTAACAAAAAATATAAAAAACTTTAACAAAAAATTCTAAGTTAAAAAGGGGCATAAATCTGTCAAAAATCAAAACAGAGTTATGAGGATTGTTTCCTCAGGTGTAGATGTTGATGGTAAAGATATATTTTGAGTTTCAAGTCAATACCTTTGATAATATGCAAGATATTTTAATTTATAAAAAACTTTTACCAAAAATTCTAAGTTAAAAAGGGGCATAAATCTGTCAAAAATCAAAACAGAGTTATGGGGATTGTTTCCTCAGGTGTAGATGTTGATGGTAAACATATATTTTGAGTTTCAAGTCAATACCTTTGATAATATGCAAGATATTTGAATTTATAAAAAACTTTTACCAAAAATTCTAAGTTAAAAGGGGCATAAATCTGTCAAAAATCAAAACAGAGTTATGGGGTTGTTTCCTCAGGTGTAGATGTTGATGGTAAACATATAGTTTGAGTTTCAAGTCAATACCTTTGATAGTATTCAAGATATTTGAGCTTTATTAAAAACTTTACTTTCTGAGTGATTTTAATGATCACTTTTGTAGTCAATTTCTTATTCTTAGACTAGTCGAGCTGTAAAAACGTCTTTCAGTGTTTTAATGCCATTTTGTAGTAATTTCGATCAGACTGTCACTGTTGAAAGGGGTTTCAGTGTGCCAAATAATATCAAAGTTTAATGTCTATTGTTGACTGCACTTATGAACAAGAGCTGTCCATAAGACAGCAAGCTCGACTATTGTGGGTGTTTGCTAATAAAACAAAACTTTTATCAGTATAATAGCTAAACAAAATTCTGCTAACTATTAAGTATAAACTAGGAAAGTTGAATCATAAAAAAAGTCAAAATCTATCACTACATATTTAATTTTTGGTAAATTAATTGTTTGATACAAAATGTACCGCTGAACACTATTGCTAAGTTTGATATAACTACATGTACCATAAGTGGTTACTGAGATATGTGCATGATAGTACCTTGCATGCAAAACTTTTACCAAATTTTCAAAGTCAAACAAGGGCCATAATTTGCACTAAATTTAAACAAGAGTTATCTGTCTTGACTGTGTGACACCCCTTAAGACATAAACAAAGTTTCAAGTCAATATCATAAGTGGTTACTGAGATATGTGCATGATAGTACCTAGCAGGCAAAACTTTAACCAAATTTTAAAGTCAAACAAGGGCCATAATTTGTACTAAATTTAAAACAAGAGTTATCTGACTTGACTTTGTGACACCCCTTAAGACATTAACAAAGTTCAAGTCAATATCATAAGTGGTTACTGAGATATGTGCATGATACTACCAAGCAGGCAAAACTTTAACCAAATTTTCAAAGTCAAACAAGGGCCATAATTTGTACTAAATTTATACAAGAGTTATCTGACTTGACTGTGTGACACCCCTAAAGACATTTACAAAGTTTCAAGTCAATATCATAAGTGGTTACTGAGATATGTGCATGATAGTACTTAGCAGGCAAAACTTTAACCAAATTTAGTACCTAGCAGGCAAAATTTTAACCAAATTTCAAAGTCAAACAAGGGCCATAATTTGTACTAAATTTATACAAGAGTTATCTGACTTGACTGTGTGACACCCCTAGAGACATTAACAAAGTTTCAAGTCAATATCATAAGAGGTTACTGAAATATGTGCATGATAGTACCTAGCAGGCAAAACTTTAACCAAATTTTCAAAGTCAAACAAGGGCCATAATTTGTACTAAATTTATACAAGAGTTACCTGACTTGATTGTAAGACACCCCTAAAGACATGAACAAAGTTTCAAGTCAATATCATAAGTGGTTACTGAGATATGTGCATGATAGTACTTAGCAGGCAAAACTTTAACCAAAGAAGCAACGCCGACGCCGACGCACAAGTGACTGTAATAGCTCTCCATATTCTGCGAATAGTCGAGCTAAAAATTCACTTTGTGGACAAAGTTGACTTTTGAGATGCAGTAACAAAATGGAAAGCATCCAAAGAGAAACACCTGCTGTCTTGCCAACCCTGTGATTACCCACCATTTTGTCATGTATCACATGCAGTTTACAAAAGTAAACTGAATAAAACTTTTTTAACATATAGTCATGCCTTTTATTTTTTTACCATAAACAATATGACCCTCGGAATTTCTAAATGACCCCCAAATACTGATACCGTGGTCACAAATTACCCCTTAAAATTCTGATATTCACACATGTATGTATACAGTCTGTGTTGTCCTGATATTTTACACATGTATGTTTGCAGACTGTGTTGTTCAGAGACAATCGATCCTCCAGCACTTTCAGTCCTTTGATTTAGAATTGTGCTGGAATAAGATCAAAAGTGTTTTTATTACAATGTATGTTATATTGCCTTGTTTTAAAGGGACACTCCCTACAGCTGGCAGATTAGAAGCTCTAAATATAACGTTCTACTGGAACGCAAAATTTTTTAAAAAGCTGATTTTTCTGAAAACAACTTGAATGTATAGATTAAACTTTTGGGTTTAATAATACAGTTGACTCTCGTTATCTCGAATTTCAAGGGACCAGACCTTTTACTTCGAGATAAACGAAGTTCGAGGTAAGAGGAGGGGCTTTTAGTTGTTTTTGTTTTTTTTTGACGTATATGGACGAATAGTGCACAAAATTCCTTGTTTTCAAGACAGACAACTATTTGTATTTATTTTATTGATGCAAATTTTCCCTGAAACATTGGAACACAAATTCAATTTTAATTACATTTTATTTTTGCATATACCCAAACAGCTCTTAGTAATAAATATCAAGCACATCTACATACTTGTATCAGCCCGAGCGAAAATGAAAGTATGCGTCGGGCGAAAGTGTTTCTTGAACCGGAAGTCAGTATATTCGTACATTTGTATATTCTAAACATATGAACAGCATCTAACTACAAATAAAATATTTACAGACTGATATATTCGTTCAGAAATCATCTCTTTTTATATAAAACCCACTATTATCATTTAAAGTTTTTAAAGTAATTACCGCATTTTTCATCATTAATTACACGTAGTCACCTGCAATTAAAGTAAATCCATGAAAAACAAACAACAATAATTACGACACCTGTGAATTGGCAAGACAACGTCTCATCCTTGCTTTGACCCTCCCACCTTTGATCCATTGGCGACTTTCGCACTTCGACTTAACAAGTTGCCAATACACTGGAATTTGATCGACGGGACCAAAAAATCCCTTCGACACATCCGGAGTCTCGATATGTCAAATTTTGTCTTAAAAGGAGTTAAAGTACATAGATAAAGAAGGAAATTTGACGGGACTTTAGAATTTCTTCGACTTAAACGGAAATTCGAGGTAAGCGAGTTTGAGATACTAGAGTCAACTGTATTTGCAAATATTCTATTATTTATTCTTATGAAGTTAATTGAATCCAAACCTGTTTTAGGGAGTGCCTCTCTAAGAAAAACTAGACCTATCACTAAATGTGATTAATACCCCCAACAGACTACTTCATAAACTGAGGAAGTTCAAAGTTGCAAAAATCAAAGCACTGAACGTGCTGGTAGAGCGATGACCTTAAACAACAGTAGAGGTAAATAAAGCACATAAAACCATTATCTAGTTCTCTATCACAGTAGCTTGTCATTTTGTAAAACTATAGCACAATGTCTCTAGATTTTTCATCAATGAGAATCAAGCCAGATCCTAATTCTGTATTAATTTCAATACAAATACTGTTTGTTGGTAGGACAAACTGTAAGCAGTTATGGGTTCATATATCAGGAACAAAATACATGTGGAGCTATGCATGTTATCATTCAGGACAATTAAATTTTTTATCATCACAAAAAGCTAAGCAAAATAAAAATAGGACAACACTTTATTAAAGGGGTTTTTACTTAACAAAACAAACCTATACATTTAGTATCAAATTTTCTAAAAACTGTTAGGCTACCACGATCCAGACATACAAACTAGGTCAATCACCTTAGATCTCATTGGTCGCCGTGATTGGCCTACTGTTTGGTAACCAATCAAATACAAACTTTGGCTATACTGGCTGGAAATTGCAGTCGGTAAATTTCTCCTTTTTTTCGCCGCTTCAAAATTTTATTTTTAAGCATGACGGGGACATGCCGGGGTCTCATCCAAATATCAAGCTAACATAAGTGCTCTTTTGGACGAACCTTGATAAAATTCTCATCAAATCAAATCAAATCATGTGGAGCTATCATTGAAGTCCGCCTCCGAGGTCAAGTGGTTAGAGTTGATGACTTGAAATCACTGTAACCTTTTATACCTTGAGGTGCATGGTCTTGGTTAGATGAACATTTATATCAAGTTTCATTAAAATCCTTTAAGGGGTTAAATAATATGGAGCAGACACTGAAAATGAATGACCTTAAGTATGACCTTGAGCTGATGGGGGTGAAATATGTGTTCTGCATGTCATCTTGATGGGTTAAACATTTGACCAAAATGTTCATAGAAATCCTTTAAATTGAGGAGACAATAAAAACTAATGACCCCTACTAAAAGTGCAACCTTAAACCAACAGGCTTGAAATATTAATTCTTTACTGCATCTTGATTAGATGAACATTTGACCCAAATTTCAAACTTTAAGGGGTTGAGGACATTATGAAGCTGACATTAAATCAGCCATCTGACAGACTGATCAACTTACAAACTGACTGACAGACCAACTGTCTGACCAGCTGACTCTTCTATACCCCCAAACTTTGTGGGGAGAAAACAAACTTACTGCTGCAGTTTACTAACGCTCCCTTGCAATAAATTTGCTTGTTCCTGTAATACATACAGACCTAAAACATGTACTTATCTGTCACCTGCATTTAACAGGAAACCAAATTATGCAACACAGTTCTTTGAGCCATAAAAGCTAGGCAAGACATGAATAGGAATGAATCTCATCTTATTTAAAATTAGTCTATATCAATGCAAAAATAACTAAAATAGAGGTATTGTTCTTGGCAATAACTCTGTAATTTGTCCAGATAAGAGTTATGATTCTTGTACACTGCACTTCATCTCATTGTGCATGACCATTGTATGAAGTTGTATTGAATTCCAACTAGTTGTTTTCAAGTTATGCTCCGGACAAGGAAAATGCAACAGACCACCTAACAGACCGACCGACCGACCGACCAACCACCGGGTGACTCCTATATACCCCGCAAAACTTCATTTCGGGGGTATAAAGATGTGAACATCGTTCTCAGTAAAGTGGCAGACAGGCTAATAGGAAATTTCACATCTAACCTGGTGGAGTCTTGGATGCATGTTACATGCAAGTTTGATTGAGGAAAGATGATTAACCGCTGCTTCAGAGGGTCGTTCTACACAAGACGATATGGTGCTGGTCTGCTGAGCCTGATGGGGCCAGTATGGTCTCCTATAGTTTTCCAAAAGATTATGAACCCCGACAAATAGACAAAGTCTTCATGTCAACCTACGCCACTCTAGCAAGACTTTACTGCACAACAAGAAAAGCTCAAAAAAAGCCAAGCACATCATCAGGCGAAAAAAAGGGAAGTTTGAAAATGATATCGTTGGGCAAACTAAGAAGGCCAGATTAGACTATGGTGACGAGATACTAGATGATTCAGATGACATATCAAAAGCAGAAAGCCTGTCAGGAATTTGAACAAATAAATTTTCAGAAATCAAAAGAAGAAATAAGCAACATTGAAAAAAAGACTCGTGGCCAATCGGATGATGATTTATGGTTAAGGGAAAGACATATAAGAGTAAGAAGCTCTTATTTTGGCGAATTTTTAAGCAGAGGAGTGAACAACAACAGTATGAAATTGGTGAAAAGAATGCTGTATAAAAATATTTGGCGAAACAAGTACTCAATAAGAGGTTTATGCGAAGAAGAAAATGCCAAATATGTCTTACTTAATGAACGTGCAAACATCAAAATACAAGAAAGTGGACATGTAATAGATGACCAAAATCAGTATTTGGGTGCTTCACCTAACAGCATGTATGTAAAAGTGGAAAACCAATTGGGTTAATAGAAGTAAAGACTCTCCTGCAAACAAAAACAATTTCAATAAAACACTGAAGCGGAAAAAAATCAAAAAAATCTGTCTTCACTTTGTAAACAACAAAATACAAGTGAAGAAAAAACATAAGTTCTACCTACAAATACAAGGACAATTGAACATATGTGATTTTGAGTGGTGTGACTTGGTTATTCGCCGTATAAATCCAAATGATATTTATGTAGAGCGCATTGAAAGAGATAGGGAGTTGTGGAAAGCACTCTTGCCAAAGCTGCAAGCCTTCTTCAGGACCCATATACTGCCTGAATTAGCTTCTCTTAGAAACAACACTATTTCTGGACTTCGTCCACCTTGTTTACCATGGGTAGGTTTTAATATTCATTTCTGAAGTACTTGCAGTATACAGTAGTTTGTATGTTTATTCTGTTACATAATTTATATTCATTCAAGCTTCATTATAATATTTATTACATGAAAGACCTTGCATTGAACATTTTGAAAATGGGCCCCACTCAACAGTGGAACATACTGTCTTAGTTTATGCAGTAAACAGTATTGTGAATGTTAAAATATATATGTGGTTCAAGCGTCAGAACAATATTTATTGCATGTTTCTTGCATTGAAGATTCCTTGTCAAAATTGAATGAAACTGTTGTAGTATATGGAGTATACAGTATAGTGTATGTATACTCAATATTACGCTGGTTCAAGCATGACAATAATATGCAATATGAAATATGCAACATGAAAGTTCTTGTATTGAAGATTTTGGAAATGGGCCCTCATCAAAAGTGAACCACTGTTGTAGTGTATGCAGTATACAGTACCGTGTATGTTAACCCACTATTATGTTGGTTCAAGCATGACAATAATATCTATTAAACTGACCAAAATATGGTTGGAGTGGACATTAAAGCGAGTGCTACATCAACAAGTAATAAATCGCTTCAAGTAATAACTGCATTCAGAGTAAGTGTTGTGTGGAAGTAATGTGTCTACATTTTGAAGGTAACGGTCACAGACTGTGAGACGCGGCTTTGAGGGCATTTGTCACATGTATAAATGACAGCTCTTGTTTAATCTGTATTGTTGATTTATTTACAAATACGAAGTTGTCATGGCAAATATTTTTAAGTGCATAATCGCTGATATTACTATGAAATAATGAATTTGTTATAAAAAATTATTAGATTTTTTCCATTACAGAAATAATGTATGTATGCAGTCGTATACTGTATAAATTGAATTAACATAATTAATTGTTTCAGCAATACAGACATTCATCCGATTAATGCACTGATGTAATAATCACTTGTTTCTATCATTTTAGTATACTCCAGAAGTATCATTGTCATCCACCTCCAAACCTAGAGTGCCATCTGCATGTGTAGTGAATCTCTAGTTTCCAAGGTGATAACTCATCATCATGCTTATCTTAATAGCATATTTCTGATTTCTAAAGAAGTAAGAACAAGAAAATTATAACTTAACAGTTATATGAGACGATTACTGTATTACATTACAGTGTAGAGGATTGCAGCTTGTATCAAAAATAGAGATTAACCTGTGCACAGATGACCGTACTGTAGTCAGAATTGTTGCCATATGGGCCTGTTATGAATTTCTTTTTATATGAAGGTTTCCTGCTTTTAGTTAATGCATAAATTGATTGAATTTCTCTGCATACACATAGCCAGATAATTATTGACATTATCATGAACTTTGTTGAAATATTTCAGTTAATAGCCATTTTATTCGAAATATTGTTGTAACAAAATAGACGTTACTAACTTACTACTCTGCCAATTTCTCCATGGAATGTAATGAAATTTCTCCAGTACAGTAACTAAATACAACATTTCATTTCAATCATTTTCACATATATATAAAATGTTTCATGAAACTTTTACTTTTTGTGAAAATATTTGTTCTCAATTTCAGGTCGAGGAACATCTAAAAGTGAGAACTATTCTATTAAAAATATAGGAAATGTATCTACTTTTTTGTATATTTCAGTTTTTTATTATGATATGCCAAAGTTGGTCCTATCACGACTATTTAATGAAATTATCATGCAGTTTGTTTGTTTTTGCTGAAAAGAAAACGATAAGTTTTCTTCTTTTCGAGATAATGTTGGAAGTAAATGAAATATCTTTGGTTATGCATTGCAGAAATATGCCACCATTCAATTCCAATGTGGAAGGTATATTATTAAAGGAATAGAGGGAATAGAACAACGCACACGGTTCATTAAAATATCAAAGTTTTATATGTGGCGTGTGAAAGTCAATAATAATACAGCAATTGGCAGTAATGGAAATGATTTATATAATATGTTGTGCTTAAATATTTAGATTTAAAGAAGCACTCCCTGAAATTAGTGTCCAATGATAAAAGTACACAAGCATAAATAATATACCAGTAATATTTTTTGTATAACTGAAGGTTTTTAAAAGTCTAACATGCTAAGATCAGCATTGTCAAATATCTTGTTCTTATGTGAACATTGGAGTAATAGTTGTGAATGTTATGTCAGTGTTTTGGCCTGCCTGCCTATTGTAAACAATGTACATTGGCCTGCCTGCCTATTGTAAACAATGTACATTGGCCTGCCTGCCTATTGTAAACAATGTTTTCCTTGACAGGTATATAAGCTTGGTCTTGGTAGGTCAATGATGCACACACTTCCAAATATAACTATTCCAAAGCCATCCAACAAAACCTGTAAAATGATAAAAAGGAATACAACAGTATGTCAGATTTCAGGAAATGGTAGCAATTTTTAATTGAATCCAACACTAAGAACATTTATGACCAATAATTAAAAGAATTCAATGCAATTTCAAAGCAAATGCATACAGTAAAGTGAGAAAGACCACCACAGCTGTTATAATACTTTCTTGAACACCAGACTATCAAACTGGTTCTGTGATATTCTCTAGCTCTGAACACGCAGACGTACTTTCAAAACTCACACTGGTTTTATGACTTAAGCAGATTTCTTCTCTTCTGATTACAATACTTGCAACAATACCACAGTACTGTGCAGGTTTTCCATTCCCTAGGAATCATATCTTTTTTACTAGCCATAGAGAGAACACACAATTCAAGCTCACTTTAAATAGGCCCAGTTGTTTGTAAAGGAGAGATATCATAAAAATATTTCTATCTTTACACATCAGCTATGGTTTGCACTTAAAGCATTTCTGGAGTAAGACTACATTAATATAGTATCTTAAATGACCTATTATACTCAACAACACACATTGTGTCCCCTTTTGCAGGAACATAATAACAAAAGGGCAATAATGGCCCTACATTTATTACCAGAGTACCAGTGCACTTACCTAAGGAAGTCAATTTTAACTCGAGGGGCATAAATTGAACAAACTTGGTAGAGGACCACTAGACAATGTTAAATACCAAATATCTTAGCTCTAAGCCTTGTGGTTAAGGAGAATTTTTTCAATTTATTCCTAAACCAACTGACCCTCCAAGGTGAACAATGATTTAACCCATGGGGCATGATTTGAACAAACTTTGGAGAAGTCCACTAGACACTGTTACTTCACTATAAGCCAAATTCATAAAATAATAGTCATTAGCATTGGGGTAGAGAGTTACGTTCAAAATGTATATGGAACACTGAGAAAACAAAAGGGCAATCATGGCCCTAAATCACTCGCCTGGCTTCCAATAGATATGATACAAGTTCATCAATAGCAAAAATGGTTAATTTTGTAGAGATCCACTAGGTCATGCCACAAGTTTTTCCTGCATATATTTATAAACAAATGACCCTGGGCGTGGTTTAGACCCTGAATTCATAGTTTTAACAAGCATGATAGAGGTCTACTAGGCAATCCCACATGACAAATATCTAAGCTCTAGGCTTTGTGGTTCCTGAGAACATTTTTAAAGTTTTTTCTTTCCATTACCATGGCTACCAGTTCTGCATGGAATATAATTTCTTGAAAACTATGAAAAGACTTCATGCAAGAAAGTTGAAGAAACACCTCTGCCAAGTTATATCATCAATGACCTAGTGGTTTCAGAGGAGAAGTTTTTTGAAGGAAAATGTTAACTGACATACGCCAGACAAAATGCAATCCTAATAGCTAAAAACATAACAGCTTTTATCATATTTTCACATACACTAAACCCTGGCACCGAATTTCGACATAAACAGTTACATGTACACATATTTTTTGCAAAAATCTCGCAGAGATTAGCTAAATTCTTCTTTCCCTAATAATCAGTGCTAGTACAGTCAAACTTGTATTAAGAGACCGCCCAAGGGAAAGGCCAAAACCGGTCGCTTAATAAAATGGTCTCTTAATACAAAGCATCACTGGAGACGGCAACTGTTTCCCATAAAATCGTACTTATGTTACGTGGTAAATTTTCAAAAATAGCAAAACAGTTTGAACATGAAAGAACCTAAAGTTGATAAATACCTTTGCAAACATAAGGATGGACGATAATCCTTATGAGATTTGACACATCCGTGTTTAATTGGGACGTTACATGCAACTTTAAAGCAGTCAGTTTCCATAGAAATGATCTGCTTGCACATAAATGGTCGCCTAATACAAACAAAAGACCGATTATGGGTCGCAAATTACTGGTCGCTGGTCGCGTTACACAAAAGTCGCTTAATGCAATAGCAAAACAGTGTGAAAACGCTCGGGGGGATTCAAAAGCGGTCGCTTAAGACAAAGGTCGCTTAATACACGTGGTCGCATAGACAAGTTTGACTGTATATTTACACGCTAAACTCAGCTGACCCAATCAATAACTACAACACACATATACTCCCAAGACCACTTGCTCTCAAAGCCAAGTTATCAAAACCTGTAAAATTAAGGCAGTCTGTCACAGCCAACAAGAACTGCAAGCGTTTATTAGCATAGAATAGATGTACAGAATATTACATCTAGTAATTCAGTACCAAAAAGCATTACAGCTATTTTCTGAATTTCATACTATTCTAATTGATTCTCACACCAGATTTGTGTCATATACAAACGTCTCTCATTTTAGTAGAATTATCTGACTACTGGGCATTTCAATGCCAAAGCTCTTCTCCAGCTGTTTAAGAGGAATTTAAAAGCAAAATACCTGCAGCCATGTATTCTGGCCAAAGTTAATCAAGTTGCAGTCATGACAAACAGCCGGTGCAAATGACAAACTTTGCTGAGTTTATATGCATGGCCCCAGCCAGTAGGTGCATTATGATCCACACACCCTTCCATGACAGTTCATGCTATCAAGGTGCCATCAAAACTGAAACCATCTCCATTTGTTTCAGATAAATAGTTACATTCATCAGTCATAATCCTGAACTTTTTAACTTTTGACATACCTAAATGGCATTATGATACTTTTGTCTAAGCTTAGCACCAGTTGGAGTTTTGTGACTGAAACAACCTCGCATATCTTTAGAGACAACATCATTCTCCCCAAACAATCAATGCTCATATATATACTTACATGCTGAAGTCAGTAAACCCAAGCAACAGTTACACACTCCTAAAACCATCCGCTCACCAAACCCATTTAACAAAACCTGTAAATACGGAAGTGGAAATATAAAATTCTGTCACATTTCATGAGCACATCAAAGTATCATATCAAATTAACCTATTACTGAAAACATAGTCTGGCATTGATGAAAAGAATGTAACACATACTAACATTTAGAAATGCATATTCTTAGCTTCATCGTGAGATCATGTATGCTAATTAGCCAATCATATTATCAGATCATATTTATTTACCCATTCAAGTAAAGGTGAAAACTAAGTAGTACTTCAGCAGTATTCCCGTATCCCAGTAAATTGTGTGACCGCAGTACGCTCATTTGCAAGTTTAAATTAATTTTAAACAAATTATTATGTTGTAGCCATGCATCCACGATTGACAATTCAAAGCTGATCAAACTTGATAGCATCACAACGAGACGTGATGAGCCAGACAATGTTAATCATGAAATAACATCCGTTCCAGCAGAGTTCATCTTTTAATAAACAATGAATCGGAGCACTGATATGCAGTAATTAGCCAGGAAGGCCGGATGCCTGAGTGGTTAGTAACTGCACATCAGTACGACAAATAGTTGTTTATCTAACAATAACAATGCTGAAAAGGATTCTAACATGACCATATATTACAAAAGGTGAATACATGCCAACAGCAAAATTTTCTACGCCAACACTCATTTAACGTCATGCAGCGTATTGGTCCCTGCCTTGTTTATGATTTAATAAAACAAATTTTTTTTACTGTTTGTTTTTAGAGACAAAATCGTGAGTCATGTTAAAATACTCTTTAACTAACTATATATTGTCACTTTGCGTTCAGGTGTTAAAACATACAATGAATGATAAAGAAAACATATTTTATCAAATTAATTACAATAAAACACCGAGAACGTTACCATGTACAGTGTGACCACTATATTTACCCTCGTGTGCAAATTATATTTTCAGTGTCATTTGCTTCCCATATCAGTTATTATGATAATAATAAGTATTACAGTTCTATGACATTCTCAGCTTCACCATGACGTCATACTGACCAGTTAACCAATCAGATTGTTAGGTCAAGTTCATTCGGTAAAAAGTGAAAACTTGGTCTTTACTATAGACTAATATGCAAGTTTAATTAAGCTTATTGAAAAAAAACAAAAAGCTTTTAACAACATAAAACTATTATAACTAAAGCTATCACTAAATGTGATTAATACCCCCGAAAGACTGCTTCATAAACTGAGGAAGTTCGTAGTAACAGAATACCTTACAAAAAAAACAAAAAACAGAGATATTGTTCTTGGCAATAACTCTGTAATTAGTCAAGATAGAGTTATGGTTCTTGTACACTGCACTTGCTCTCATTGTGCTGGACCATTGTAAGAAGTTGTATTGAATTCCAACCAATAGTTTTCAAGTTATGCTCTGCAACAAGGAAAAGTAAAAATGGGCAATAACTCTGTAAATACTCAAGATAGAGTTATGGTTCTTATACACTGCACTTCCTTTCATTGTGCTTGACCATTGTATGAAGTTGTATTGAATTCCAAATGGTAGTTTGCTATTAATGCTCCGGACAATGAAAAGTAACAGTGGTCAATAACTCTGTAATGAGTCAAGAAAGAGTTATGGTTCCTGTGCACTGCACTTCCTCTAAATGTACTTGACCATTGTATGGATTTGTATTGAATTCAAACCAGTAGTTTTCAAGTAATACTCCGGACAAGGAAAAGTAACAAAGGGCAATAACTCTGTAAATACTCAAGATGGAGTTATGGTTCGTGTACACTGCACTTACTCTCATTTTGCTAGACCATTTTATGAAGTTGTATTGAATTCCAACCAGTAGTTTTCAAGTAATGCTCCGGACACGGAAAAGTAACAAAGGGCAATAACACTGTAATGAGTCAAGAAAGAGTTATGGTTCCTGTGCACTGCACCCCTTCTCAATATACTTGACCATTGTATGAATTTGTACTGAACAAGTAGTTTTCAAGTTCTGCTCCGGACAAGGAAATGTAACAAAGGGCAATAACTCTGTAATTACTATAGATAGAGTTATGGTCCTTGTGCACTGCACTTCCTCTCATTGTGCTTGATCATTGTATGAAGTTGTTTTGAATTCCAACCAGTAGTTTTCAAGTTATGCTCCGGACAAGGAAAAGTAACAAATGGCAGTCACTCTGTAATTAATCAAGTTCGAGTTATGGTTTCTGTACAATGCACTTCCTCTCAATGTGCTTGACCATTGTATGAAGTTGAATTGAATTCCAACTAGTAGTTTTCAAGTTATACTCCGGACAATGAAAATGCAACAGACCACCTGAGCGACCGACCGCCTGACCGACCAACTCCTATATACCCCCCCAAACTTGTTTTTGGGGGTATAAAAACAAGAGCTGTCCCTAACAAGTGACAAATACCCCCAGAAAATGTGTCTCACATTCTGTGTCATCTCCATGTGCTCAATAATTGTGCGATGTAATTTCAAATCCTTCCATGCATGACAGAGTTACCATGCATACAGTAAGTGGGTCTTGCATACGACACGTTGGCTTGATGTGCTTAACATTTGTCCAAAGTTATTTTTAAATCAATCAATGCATGACAAAGTTACAGTCCGGACACAAATGTGTGCATATATACAGGATTCCATTACCTTCAAACTCTTAAGTGTTACCTTGACCTTCTAGGTAGGGACATGGGTCTTGCACGTGTCACGTCGTCTTGATATGATAGACATTTTGTGCCAAGTTATTTAAAAATCTTTCAATGCATGACAAAGAAACAGTCTGGACACGAATGTGTGCATATATAGAGAATTCCATTACCTTCCAACTCTAATTGTGGCCTTGACCTTTGAGGTAGGGACATGGGTCTTGCACACAACACACTGTCTTGATGTGCTAAAGCTTTCAATGCATGACAAAGTTACAGCGTTGACATGAAAAAATGTAAGGGCAGATGCACAGACGGACAGACAGTGCGATTTTCATGATAATAATCTTATAGTTACAAGCTGATGGTAGATAGTCGTCTTCTTTCATTTCTATTCTTGGTTAATGTACTCTGTTAAAGTAAAAATGCGAGACCAGCGATGACAGCCGAGGAATCACCTTTCCTGTTGTTTATATATATATATATATGGAAGGGTGATTTTTACGCAAGATTCATTGATCTTTTTTACTTTTCAACATATGAACTTCCTGTGTATTTTCTGAAATAATCATGTTGAAACCATTGTTTCTATCATTTTTATCAAACTTTTTAAAATAATCATGATGAAATCAAGTTAGTACCATAAATTCGATAGTTCCGTTACAAGCTATAATTATAACAAACTCAACGGAAATGGAATATTTATGTAGGGTACAAGATGACTTTTTAAAAAACTTCATTTCTACCATTTTCTAATAAAATTTTGTAAAATCAGAGTAAAAAAGATCAAAAAATTATTATTGTGCCAAATATAATGAGTAAATAAGTTTAGGGTACGAGTTGACTTTTCAGAACAAAAAATCAGGTACGACTTGATTAATTCAGGTACCAGATGACTAAGGTACGAGTTGACTGGTTACCGGTATATATAATCATCTAATGATTATTATGATTCTGTCAAACGACCACATACATGTTCTTTCCTGCATAAATTATTCATTATTTAAAAATGACGTCATCTTACGTGTACTACCGCTTTATCTCCCATAACTAACTCACTGTTACTGCATGGAAAAGACACTAAAATTTCCAGACTAAAATTCATTCAAGGGACGCAACTCTAATTGATTTTGCATTGCTAATGTAGGTCATCGCCGTATATTATAAAGCCCAAAAATCGTAAATACAAACAGGCTATACATTGTAGCCACAACTCTATCAATATATCAATAATATAGCTTCTTCGGCCATTCATAAAAATACAACAACTCACCTAAGAAGATCGAAACGTAAAAAATCTCTGTAGAACTCCAGTTCCAATATGGTGACTGATCCACAGAAAATTAATAACAAAAGCGCGAAAGTGACGTCATATTCCATACGTGCTATAACATTGTAGCGACAATCTACTGGTTATGGCAGATAACACTTCATTGCATCGAACAATCAAAATAGAAACACGCATGCGCTACACTGACGTCATATATATCAGTGCCACAGTATTGTAACTGATTCTATTACCTTATTCACATAACACTTTGTTGCATCGTACTAAAGTTTAAAGGTCATTTTGTCCGTTTTAGTAATACAAAAGACGTATATCCATAGTTAATAATGTAAATAAATATAAAAAAAAAACTTTTCGTCTCGAAAAATGAAAAATAAATTATTTAAATAAGGTACTTTGAATGCAATACTTTGGGATTTGTGTTTAAAAATTACGTAATATATTTATACCTGTAATTCTTAATTAAGAAGAAAATTCACCGAAATATCAACAAAAGGCTTTCCCTCTGCCATAATCACCTCAAAATTTCAAGTCCACCTAATCAACTTAGCTAATGTAAACATTGATCACATTTGTATAGACATAATTAAAAGAATTGCTATTTCATACACTTTGAAATACTACCTTGCATTTCAGACATTAAGCAAAGGCAAGTAGGCCAAATCACATATTCCCGAGTCAAAGAGTGAGCAGACGACATGTTCTTCAGCAACACCTTCATGTTCAAATACAGAGGTACATTGAATATATTTATTGTTTTCATTGTCAGTTTGGCGGATTGTTTCCAGAAATACAAGACTGTATATCTGTCCAATTATTCAATTTCAGGTGCAAAAAGTGTACATTGATGATTTTTCATGTGCCAATTATTTTTAAAGTTGCTGTTTCATACAGAATAAATGAAATAATTAACTTCACAAACTACCTTGCATTTTAGGCATTACGTTATGGCAAGAAAGCCAAATCATATATTCCCGAGTCAGAGAGTGAGCAAACGACAAGTTCTTCGGCAATACCAACACCTTCATGTTCAAATAAAGAGGTACACTGAATATATATATTAAATACTTTCTTCATAGTGACTTTGCCTGATTGTTTTCATAACTACAAGACTGTATATCTATCTTTTTTCATATGATAAGAAGTTTACCTATTTTTATTACTAAAATAACCCTACTTCATGAACATGCATGGCTGCATAGACAATGCATACCTATAGACTTCCAGACGGGTTACTTAAATAAGTAAGATAGCATGATTAATACACATTTTTATTTATTTCAAAGTAACCCTATTGGAAGATGATACTTGTGCACTGTGCTATAACATAGTAAACAATAAGTTTACAATATTCACATTCTGTTGTAATAAACATTCTTTTGCAGCAACACCTCTCTGTAAGAAGTTTAAGTGGAAGTAAGAAAAAGCATGGGTGAAGTTTGTTGGAAGACAAGTATAACATGTGTGGCAGATAGAGGACAAAACTGAACACACAAAGTGAAGACAAGTATAACATGTGTGGCAGATAGACGACAAAACTGAAGACACAAAGTGGTACACTGGATATGTCACTGATGTCCTGAAGGTGACATATCAATAATTCATATAACATGAACAATTTTCTCTGCACTGAGTAACTTACATACTGTTAAAAATTTTATTTCATTCTTCATTCAGGTTACGGAATTTTTTGTCCATGAACCTTATTTGGCTAGGATATTTTCATTAAAGAATACTTGTCACTGTCATTTTTTTTATAGATGGCATGAATTTGTATCTAGTAAATCTCACATGCAATAGAAGTATTGCTATTGTTCTGCAACATGAAATAGTTTCAATATAAGTAAATTGAAATTGTGTGGCATCTTAAAATTCCAACAATGTGTCTGTACATATATAAAATAAATATGTATACTCCTATATTCATTATGCACTGTCAAAGCTGAAAATTTATTGCAATATACTTTTAATTGAATAAATTGCTTCATTAATTTTGTTTTATCAATAAAAATTACTTGTATTAATTTCCATGCAAAGTGTAGTAAATTACCATACAATACTAAAAACACACTTTTAATAATACTTTTAAAAGAATTATTCTTTATAAAATAGGTAGAGATGGAGATGCAGATGCTATATACATGTATGAGATACAGTATGAAGGTGAAGATGAGCCATTTCAGTGTGAGCTTCTCCAAGACTTTATAGATTGTTCTTTAAAGTTTGCTGACATTATGTAGACATATCTAGGGAGACAATTTGAATTTTATGTCAGTTCTAGTACACCATACATTTTTGAGGGACTACTTTCTTTACTATCAGATCATAGTAAACAAACATGGAGGAAAATTTCAGACTGTGAAAATTGAGGTGTGCTTGACAATTGCAAAAATATGGATAACTAGACCTATCACTAAATGTGATTAATACCCCCGAAAGACTGCTTTAGAAACTGAGGAAGTTCATCGTAACAGAATACTTTGCAAAAAAAAACTAAAACAGAAATATTGTCCTTGGCAATAACTCGGTGGTTTATCAAGAAAGAGTTGTAATTGTTCTTGTACACTGCACTTCCTCTCATTGTGCTGGCCATTGTAAGAAGTTGTATTGAATTCCAACCAATAGTTTTCAAGTTATGCTCTGGACAAGGAAAAGTAAAAATGGGCAATAACTCTGTAATTTGTAAAAAAAGAGTTATGGTTCTTGTACACTACACTACCTCTAGTTGTGCTTGACCATTGTATGAAGTTGTATTGAATTCCAACCACTAGTTTTCAAGTTATGCTCCAGACAAGGTAAAGTAACAAAGGGCAATAACTCTGTAATTAGTCAAGTTCAAGATATAGTTCCTGTACACTGCACTTCCTCTCAATGTACTTGCCCATTGTATGAAGTTGTATTGAATTCAAACCAGTAGTTTTCAAGTTATGCTTCGGACAAGGTAAAGTAACAAAGAGCAATAACTCTGTAATGAGTCAAAGTAGAGTTCTGGTTCCTGTGCACTGCACTTCCTCTCAATGTACTTGACCATTGTATGAAGTTGTATTGCATTCCAGCCAGTAGTTTTCAAGTTATGCTCCAGACAAGGAAAAGGAACAAAGGACAATAACTCTGTATATATTTAAGATGAAGTTATGGTTCTTGTGCACTGCACTTCCTCTCAATGCTCCGGACAAGGAAAATGCAACAGAACGCCCGACCGACCAACCAACCACAGGGTGACTCCTATATACCACCCCTTGTTTCGGGGATATAAAAAGGGGCATTACTCTGTCAAATATGACCTTGACCTACAAAATTTGGAGGCATCATGACCCTTTTGTCATAAGCAATACAATTGTAAAGTTGTAAAGACATCTTAAGAAATGGCAAAGTTATAGCCAACATTAAGTTGACGTGACGGACGGACGGACAAAGCCATCCATATGTATCACTTTTTCTCCGAAAGGGCGAAACAAACTTGGGTACCCAGATACCTTTTATATCAAGTACTCAGGCTCTTGCCACTTTTCCTACTGTATTGAACAGACCACATATTGAAAATGACCATGGTTTAACTGTGCCCATCAATAATTGTCATTTTCAAAACATAACAAAATAATGACTTTCAATTATATATCCCTACTATTCTGTATTTTAGAGCTGCCGTGGCTCAAAGGTTTGCCTCAGGATCAAAGGGCCCCCGGTTCAATCCGTACCTTCGCCATGTCGGTAGTGTCCGTGGGCAAGACACAAATAATACCACATTGCCTCTCTCTCTTTGAGGTTGATACCATCTGATTCGAGTCTCGAGAGGGATTAATTTAAGTTGTAAGAACTTGTTTTGCAATCGAGAAGAATAAATATTCTGTCACTTTATTAACTAGTCCTTTAAAGAAGTCTAGAATCAGTATATTATTTCTGGTAGAACACAACAGTCCATGAAATAAATTATACAGATTATGAAAGATTTACCCAAGGTCAAGGAGCACCTTCACCAGTGTGTCAATACAACAAGAAAATTCCTCATCTTTCTTGCTTACTGTTGCAATTTTTGTGACTTTCAGATTGCCCCCAAAATCAATAAGGCAGTCACCTACATTACTTAAAAGATTGAACTTCCTTGTTTGTAGTTTTCGGAAAAAATCTTCACGTTTTAAAATAAATCTCATTGTGTATGGGCGGGGCAAAGGCTTTGATCAACTCAATCGGTCCAGGGCGAGCATTTGACGGTACTGATGTTGCAAATCATGTTACTCAACCCACTTCGATAAGCGGATGTTACTGACTTGTTTAATTATGTGGTTTTACAGTGATGTCATGTGCAAAATACAAAATCTTAATTCATTTCATGATGAAATTGATCAATATTTATCACATTTGAAGTTGATTTACATCTATTTCAAAAGGAAAAACAAACCCCTAACCTTCTGTCGAGTTCAGTCAAACTTATCAAGAAAATGTTAACAGCTGCACTGTGCAATGAAGGTAATAAAAGCTGGACTCCTGCTCCATTCTCCGATGGTCTCAGAAATGATTCGTGTAATAAATAGCCATGAATTTTTTTTGTAAAATATCTGTTTTTAGAATCATGACCATCCGTGACTTTTGTAAAGAGCAGGGGCGGATCCAGGATTTGGTCTTGGGTGCGGGGGGGGGGGGTGTAACTTTTTTACCATTTGTTGGTTCTGCTCAAGCCTTATAAGACGGCAATAATGACTGTGTTTTATTCTTTGTCTTTAAGTAATTGAACACTAAACAGCGGTGGAGCAAGTGAGAAAATTTGTCGATGAATAACTTAAGTGCATATACAGGTATATCTTTATTCTGAGGAACTTGTTTATGATTAATTTGATAATTGCATGATATATGAATGAGACTCGAACTCGTGACCACATGATTAGGAACCTAACACGCTCTCCACTACACCACGGCTGACTTACGTACAATTACAGCGTTCCTTTGAATTATACAGTAAGGTCACTGATAGAAGGCTGATTTATCAATTTATTGATTAAATCATTTTATGATGACTCTCAACGTGTATAATTGAATGGCAATGAACAATGTGCAGATGCATAGGTTTGCTTTTAAACTGTAACATTCATTCGTGGAGACACACTGCCTCAAATAGACGTAAACTTACTAAGCAAGTTAGTTGAATAGAACAACGTATTATCAAATAACATAATTATTATTAAATATGAATAAATAATATAAAAATATTTGGTTCATGATTACCTTTTCTCCTCTTTCATTCTGAAAAAGTTACTCAGCGTCTTTTGAATTTTAGGGCGTTTAGCACTCGTGGGCGCATCCATGTTTGTTTACTAGGTATTAGCAGAAAGAATAATAAAGTACGGAAACTGGGACTGGTTAAAATATGTACCGGGCGACGATTTCCATTTTACAATAGAGTTCAGGAAAAAATATGTGCTACCATATTGTTGAATTTTTAAATTAAATAAATTTACAAATTTAATTGTGTTATCATTAAATTTACTTTCTAAAACTGAAAATCGACTTTCAGAAGACTTAGATGTACTAGAAAACTACTTTAAAAGACTTAAATGTACTGGAAATAACATAAAAAGTGCTTTTAAAATGTTGATCTATATAGACAACCTGAATACCTTAGACATGGAAATAATGCATAAGCCCATTTCTAGATTTCTTTATAAATCTAAGAGTGTAAAATCCAGCCTACATTTTAATCCAAGGGTCTTGATTTGAACAATCTTGGTAGAACAATAAGTAATTCAACATGCTAAAAATGTCTAGTGTTTAACTGTTATGAAACAGCTTGTGACAATACTATGTTAAACAAATTGGGTTTGTTTGTTATAACATCATTTTAAGTATTAACATGCTTTTGTGGGTCATAATTTGAACAATCTTGGTAAAGGTCCAATACACAATGCCACATGGTAAATATCTAAGCTCTTGGCCTTCCTATTCTTGAGAAGAAGATTTTTAAAGTTTTTTTCTATTAGTTGCCATAGCAACCAGAGTTCTGCATGGAATGGAATAATTTGAACAATTTCGGTAGAACTTTATGCAAGGAACATTCCAGCCATCAACATTGGCCCAGTGGTTTCAGAGATGTTTTTTGAATGAAAATGTTAACGGACGTATGACGTACTACGTTTGACAGACAGACACTTTGTGCCAGGTGATCTAAAATGGCTGGCATTAATACATGTAAATGGTGAGATCTTAACAATTCCTGACGACAATGATTCAGTACAGTAGGGCCATCATTAAAAAAATGTTGGTTTGCGGTGCTCCGACCCACAATTTTTGGGGTGGGTAGGTAGGTAGGGAATTCTTTTTTTTATTATTTTTTTTTTTTACAGACGACAAAGGCAAATCTATATGACCCTCAGTCTGATGTAAGGGGCATGCATATTTTAGATAACAGCACTGAGAATTCAACGACAGAACCATTTTATTAATTTTCAGATACATGTGTACACTTTAATTCTTTCTAGGAAGTCTTTTAATAATGGGTCTCCCAGAGTCCTTGCAGGGTTTGCAGATTGGCAGTACAACACGGTGGGTCTGTAAGGCATCAACTTTGGCATTTTTTTCGAAGTTTTCTACAACATTTTCATCAATATCAATCCCCTCTGTCGTAATGTCAAATACATCAAACCATGTGTCTGTTTTTCTGAATTTCCGTATGGCATTTTTAACGACCGAAGTCACCTTTTCTTCACCAGTGCTTGTAATATTTACACTAACAGAAAATGTGATATCTTCCGTAATGGAGGCTGCCATTTTGATTTTGTATGCGTAACGAAAAATGACGAGAATTCCCACATGTATTATACAGTGAATAATCTAGGTTTTGATTTATATGAGTCCCTGGGACGCACATATGAAACAACGAGTCCCTTTCCAAAAAGTCAGAAAATAGAATCGGACATCCTCGCCGAATTACTTTCTTTGCGAATCGCCGCTGTAATGTGTTGTTTTTTTCTTCAAATATAATTGTTTCTAAAAGTATTGAGTTACTGAAAATATTAATTACCTTTTACGTAGATTTAAAATATTTATTTCCGTAAAAAAATCTGCTGTAATTACAATGAATTAGTCGATGTTTATTCTCCAATTATCATTTGTCACTCGTGAATGTCGCGGTAGGTGTGAAAAATACGAGCATTCATAAAGGGTGACAAAATAACTACGTCAACTTTGAAATTTCGAGCTATTATTTATTTATTTATTTAGCTATGTGACACCACTGTTTGAGTAACGTTTGACAAAAGTATTTTCAATTAACTAAATTAACATTTATAAGTTCCAACTATTCTTTATTTAAAATAAACGTTATGTTTATAAAAAAAATCGCGGCGCTTCAAGCCAATTTTTTCTAAGTAACAATTTTCTTCTACAATGTATTTACTTTAAAGAATTACCTTTGTCGAATAAAATAATTTCTACAGCGACTTCTTTTACTCATAAAGCCGCAGGTGTTACGAGATCAAAGCACGTACGCCGACGCTGAGTTTCGTTTGATCCAAGCGAAGCACGTGGCATTAAAAAGACCGAATATTTTGACAGGTCTGATTATTTTGGATTATAAAAACTAGTTTGGAATAGACAATGTATAATATGAGTAAGTTTTATTTGGTTATGCACTATATCAAGCTATACAAATGCTCGTTGGTCGGCAAATATTTTCGAATTTGATAAATGTACAAAAGTAAAAAAATACGTGTATACAAATTTTCACGTAAAATAATTCTAATTTAATGTCCTGTTAGCTGTCTGAAACACCACTTAAAGTACCGCGATTTTACACCCGCGAAGTGCCGTGACTTTTTAACGATTTCATGCGAAAATGCTTCTAAATACTCGCAGGAAACGCAAGTTCGTGGACGATATTCTTTTATACAAACTGCCGCGAGCATATACCCAAGTCTCACTTTTCACGTGCTTGCGTCCTAAAGGAAGCACATATTTCAAATCTTTGCGTTCTTTTCATTTTTTTGTGCGTCTATGACGCAGGACGCACGGCTAAATTATTCACTGAATTATAAAAAGCGAAAAGGACCAAACGCGAAATTGGCCCAAAGAAACGAAATGGGACCAAATAAAAAAAAAATCGGCAGCGGTAGCGATAAAACAGATTGGGTCGGGGCTAATTTCGGTGAGTCGGTCGGAGCACCGCAAACCAACATTTTTTTAATGATGGCCTAGGATGTGGAATTTGGAAATATATAAGAAAATGTAATTCACTGAATTTCTTAAATCTAAAGAGGAGAAATGATCTGAAAGGGAATTCTATTTGTAATAACATGACCCTGAGCATGCATAAAAACTGCGTAATGGTAACTTCTCACAAGTTTCAGTGAAATCCCTCAAGCTGCTAATGAGAAAATCCAAGAAGATAAACAATTGACACAATTAAAAATTCCTGACAATATGCACAACTAGGCTTATTAGTAATCTCTTCTGTTAATCAAGCTTATTAGTCTACCTGAATAGTATCCCTCTACATTCACAGGCTCATCTACATTCATAGGCTCATCTACATCATAGGCTGGTCTACATTCATAGGCTCTTCCTCTCTAAAATTCACTGCTGCAACTTCATCAATATCACATTCACTGCTCATTCCAAGCTCATCACCACTAGAATTTTCAGCTGTAAAAATACATCAAACATGTCTAGGTAAAGTTGCACAACATTAAACTAACACACAGCTATTGCTATTCTATCTGTTTTATTTCTTTCTTTCCTGGTTATGCTATTTATGGTGGAGCAGTAGATCCAATTTTTGCAGTCTGAATTATCCATCAAGCATATCACACAAAAACACAGACCTTTAGATATACTGCATTTTCTACCAAGTATGATGAATTTATGGCCACTGAAACTAGACTAAATGTGATTAATACCCCCGAAAGACTGCTTTATAAACTGAGAAAGATCTAAGCAACAGAATACATTGCAAAAAAAAAATAAAAAGAGGTATTGTTCTTGGCAATAACTCTGTAATTTGTCAAGATAGAGTTCTGGTTCTTGTACACTGCACTTCATCTCATTGTGCTGGACCTTTGTATGAAGTTGTATTGAATTCCAACCAATAGTTTTCAAGTTATGCTCCAGACAAGAAAAAGAAGCAAAGGGCAATGACTACAAGTCTGTAATAAGTCAAGATAGAGTTATGGTTTTTGTACACTGCACTTCCTATGAATGTGCTTGACCATCGTATGAAGTTGTATTGAATTGCAACCAGTAGTTTTCAAGTTATGCTCCGGACAAGGAAAAGTAACAAAGGGCAATACAGTAGTTGGAACGTAACAGTTGTCACACGGAGTGCACGATGTATGCACGATACATGCACGTTGCACGTTTGGTAAATACACGATGAGCAATTCAGAACAATACACGATATACACGATGTATGAAGCCCCCCCCCCCCCCCCCCCCACACCCCCCCCCCCCCCCCCCCCCCCCCCCCCCCCCCCCCCCCCCCCCCCCCCCCCCCCCCCCCCCCCCCCCCCCCCCCCCCCCCCCCCCCCCCCCCCCCCCCCCCCCCCCCCCCCCCCCCCCCCCCCCCCCCCCCCCCCCCCCCCCCCCCCCCCCCCCCCCCCCCCCCCCCCCCCCCCCCCCCCCCCCCCCCCCCCCCCCCCCCCCCCCCCCCCCCCCCCCCCCCCCCCCCCCCCCCCCCCCCCCCCCCCCCCCCCCCCCCCCCCCCCCCCCCCCCCCCCCCCCCCCCCCCCCCCCCCCCCCCCCCCCCCCCCCCCCCCCCCCCCCCCCCCCCCCCCCCCCCCCCCCCCCCCCCCCCCCCCCCCCCCCCCCCCCCCCCCCCCCCCCCCCCCCCCCCCCCCCCCCCCCCCCCCCCCCCCCCCCCCCCCCCCCCCCCCCCCCCCCCCCCCCCCCCCCCCCCCCCCCCCCCCCCCCCCCCCCCCCCCCCCCCCCCCCCCCCCCCCCCCCCCCCCCCCCCCCCCCCCCCCCCCCCCCCCCCCCCCCCCCCCCCCCCCCCCCCCCCCCCCCCCCCCCCCCCCCCCCCCCCCCCCCCCCCCCCCCCCCCCCCCCCCCCCCCCCCCCCCCCCCCCCCCCCCCCCCCCCCCCCCCCCCCCCCCCCCCCCCCCCCCCCCCCCCCCCCCCCCCCCCCCCCCCCCCCCCCCCCCCCCCCCCCCCCCCCCCCCCCCCCCCCCCCCCCCCCCCCCCCCCCCCCCCCCCCCCCCCCCCCCCCCCCCCCCCCCCCCCCCCCCCCCCCCCCCCCCCCCCCCCCCCCCCCCCCCCCCCCCCCCCCCCCCCCCCCCCCCCCCCCCCCCCCCCCCCCCCCCCCCCCCCCCCCCCCCCCCCCCCCCCCCCCCCCCCCCCCCCCCCCCCCCCCCCCCCCCCCCCCCCCCCCCCCCCCCCCCCCCCCCCCCCCCCCCCCCCCCCCCCCCCCCCCCCCCCCCCCCCCCCCCCCCCCCCCCCCCCCCCCCCCCCCCCCCCCCCCCCCCCCCCCCCCCCCCCCCCCCCCCCCCCCCCCCCCCCCCCCCCCCCCCCCCCCCCCCCCCCCCCCCCCCCCCCCCCCCCCCCCCCCCCCCCCCCCCCCCCCCCCCCCCCCCCCCCCCCCCCCCCCCCCCCCCCCCCCCCCCCCCCCCCCCCCCCCCCCCCCCCCCCCCCCCCCCCCCCCCCCCCCCCCCCCCCCCCCCCCCCCCCCCCCCCCCCCCCCCCCCCCCCCCCCCCCCCCCCCCCCCACACGCTACACTATAAACGGATTACACATTATATGATCACTATGGAATTTCACATTTTATCTAAATTAAGTCCTTTTAATCAGACCGAAAGAATCAGATCATTTAGAAGCTTCGTACCTTAACAATAAAAAAAGACATCAATAAGTGTCAAAGATCCACAGTTTTCATATCACGGTATATGTCAAATTTGAACACCTGTCGGAGTGACTTTGGCAGGAAATTGATCCCAAGAAAATGTGCGAGAAAATGGGCGTAATTAAAGTTAATTGCCATCAACACTTTTCGTTAAATAAATTCTACATTAAAGACACTTTTTAGGACCGTGGCATATAAATGTTCAAATATAATAATCTTATACTGGAACCTTGAATGGATATGTTGATGGGTGTCAAGTGGGTGGGGTAAATTGACATTGCAGAAAACTGAAAGCTTGAAATGGCGTTTTCGAATGAATCAAGCATTTGGAACAGGGTTTGTAATGTTATTTTGTAGTATTTATAGTTGTGATGTTTATAATGCCCCTAATTTTGACCAATGTTTTAACAGAAAAAAGTTTTGAACAATATTTAGTTTTTTTTCCGGTAGCCCGAAAGTAAAAATGTCCCTCTAGACATCTAAGATTATTCTAAGAGAAGGGAAGATAATTAAAGCACAATGCAGTATTTATGTACTGTGGACTATGATGATTAATTCTATATAAAGTTTTATATCATGTTACTTTATATTTATATTTTATTTTAGTGGGCCTATTCAATAGGTGGGGTATATAAAAACACATATGAAAAATGCATCTCTAGGAAACAGTGATATTTTCTAGAGTGAATAAGGTTATTAAAGTTCATTTTTATTTTAATGTAGTTTAATTCTTGGCAGGCAGTTCCATATACCTTATGTCACTGCTACCATTCTTTTAGATTCAGAACCCGTCAAGGTGGTTGGGGTAATACTATATGGGGGCAGTAATGAATTTAAAGTAAAATTTAACAGACTGTTATGTTTTTTTATGTATTTATATAACTTTTCTCACCCATTTTGGGATGAAATTTGTTAATTTGATATGAACCAAAAACAGGTTAAAACTCATTTTTTACATAAGATAAAATGGATTCAATTTATGAAACTAACCAGAGGAGATCTCTCAGAAGTACTATATGACTACATAACTATACAACCGGTCTACTGAGACCAGAGTAAATGCGGTATCACTGACTTTACGGGAAGTCCACACAAGCAAAATTTTGCCATCTTAGCCTTTGAAATCTTATTTTTTTAAATGTTTGATTCATTTTATACAAAATAATATGGTACTTGTGTAGTGATATTATACTAGTGTATACTTAAATAACTAAGCTCTTTGCAGAACTTACTACTTAAATATTATTTATGAAAGTTAAACATTTTACTTTTAAACATGGGGTTTCAGGTAGGATCTTCAGTAAAAGAACTACTTGTAATACTAATACTAAAATACAATTATTAATCAAGTGTGAGGGTTCTCACAAGACGGATATATATTACAAATCTAATGAAACCTATTTCAAGGCATACAACTTGATTAAAATCAGTTTTTTCTATGTGCCCCCTTCTGAAGTAAGAGTCTGTTATAGTTAAACTGGTAAGAAAGATGCAGGTGATCAGATGTAGCATCTGTATGGCCAGTGGCCAGTCCAGATCTACTTACTGACCATGATTAAAGGGTTGATGTTTCATTCAACTGGAGGTAGTAGGAGTAGGTTTGTAAGCAGAAACAGGCTTACATTTATCCTGAACCCGCCCCCCTACCCCCTCCGCTCCCCACAGATTACAGATAATAGCCAGTGATATTTGTTTAATTTTAGTTATTATATGGTGCCATACAGACAGTGCAAACTACCATACAGTATTAAATTATATATAAGATATAAATTACAGTTACAGTATTTTATAACTGAAACAGGCATGTAACAGGTACAGTGGTTGGGCAACCCCTACTGACATGTCACCCGTCAGCCCTGCTAATTTCTGTTATGTGCAGACTATGATTTGCTAAATAATAACACGATTGAATTTTATGTTTTGGGTTGCCAATATAAATCAACACCCACTAATTAGTGAAAAAGCTTGTTTACTACTACAATTTACTAAGTACTTGTTAAATATAAAAAATTGCGTTTATACAAGAATTGTTTAGGATTTTGACTAGTGACCTACTGGAAGGGGTCCGATAGCAACTGGAGTAAATGAGGTAACTAAATTTTATCAGTCATTTGACAGTCTACTACGTTATTTTCCAACAACCTCTATACACATTTACTTAGGGCTTTTCTTGAACTGAGAATAATCATTACCACGGTAATAGTGAAACCATGCAAGTCCAAGCTTTTCAATTTCTGGCTTAAATTTTAGTCTCTGTGTGGTGAAAGCTATGCAGTTAAGTAGCTAGTGAGGGGTGTTACATTCTACAATGCACTGGATGCAAACCTGGTCAACCCAAAGTATGTACCAACCCGAGCTGGTTGGTAGTAAGTTTGCGCCCAGCCTAAGACGTGTGATTGATTTTGTCGAGTATCCCAAAGGACAGCCAGGTCACACTGTTTTGCGGCAAAATGTGTTTTTTATGTTTCAATGTCTACACCATCCATCCAGGATAGTGGTTCGAATCCTGGCATATATTTCTGTGGGTGAGTATGGAATGTCCTGGATGATAGCCCTTAAACCAGGCCCCTTTTGTCTGCATCATCTGCTCTCATTACCAGATATTATTATAAACCTACATGAGCTGGGCACTATGACATGGTAACTGGTAAGCCTGTTTTTAGGCACTGATAAAATTTATGAATAATAATAATGTTTTCAATAACTCTGGTCTAGAATGACTGTTGTTTTTATTTCATTGAGACCAGAGATGATAGTGAATCTGAAAATATATACAATATAGCAAGTTTTTAAGGTTGATGATGTAAAAGCCAGCTCAATGCAGTGTCTATTGTTATCATTTCAGTCATTTAAATGCAGGAACCAGGTATAGAGTATTCTAAATAAATGGAATAATAATATGCCAATTTGCCTATGATGGCAACAGACCTCTTTTAATGGATTACAACAGCTGAAGCTCAATACCAGAGCCTGGATTTTTAGTCCCATCTGTGTATATATGTAGATGTCCAGAGTAAAAAATATCTGATATTCATTTGAGTTTCTAACTTTGCGTGATGCGGTATGTCAGAATTGTTCATTTTGTTTTCATAGGGCACTTGTAGGAGGATCTTACAAAATAGCCGTGCTTTATGATCTCACTGACCAAAACCTTGACTTTCGCTCAATATTTGAGAATCTATTCCTGGCGCCTCAGTCTAAGGGGCATAACCACAGCTTCAAGTTCAAACAGGTAGGCAGGAGTAGAGGACAATGCACAAAGGGCCAGCCAGAGGCTATTATTTTTTTTGACAATATACCGACCCTGTTTTGGATGACATGGAGCCTTTAGATGAAATCCAAACTAATTAATCAGTCAAAGATACTACTTAATTACCTTTCTCTTTATGTCAGCTAACGGATATATTATTCCAATCAGGCAGAATAATTCATAGTTTTAATTCAATATTGGGACTTTTAAAAGGATTTCCAGGATTACCAGGATTACCCGAAACTACGTTTAATTGAAAAAGTGTAGTTGATTCGGTGTATTATTTGTATCTAGCCAATAAAAACTTGTTAACATCATACCCACGATATGTTGCTTCGGTGCAGGCGTACCTTGTCTGCTGCACTTTAAGGAATGCATTGAAAATAGCAGTTTAGACAAAAAAAGATGTCCTTTCCGTTGCAAAAATAGACCTAAATTTCGGATATGAGGTGAAAATGTCTTCGACCTGTCCAGGAAGTCTTTCTCCCCCACAACTACACTACATAATATAAACTGAAAACAGCACTTTTTTGGGGGAGATGTACACGCTAAGTAAAATTATTAACTACGGAATACACCATCGAATCGTACGTATACCGTATGGATTATCATGAATCGGAAATCGTATATCCTGTATAGTATATGGTGCACGTTGCATGATGAATGATACAATATGAGACATGATTGACAAAATACACAATGAGTACACGCACGTTATAAGCAAATTTTGACAACTGTTACATTCCGACTACTGTAACTCTGTAATTAGTCAAGAAACAGTTATGGTTCTTGTTCACTGCACTTCCTCTCAATGCACTTAACCATTGTATGAAGTTGCATTGAATTCCAACTAGTAGTTTTCAAGTTATGTTCCGGACAAGGAAAATACAACAGACTGCCAGCCTGACCGCCCGACCGACTGACTGACCGACCACCGGGTGACTCCTATTTACCCCCCTAAACTTCATTTCAGGGGTATAATGAGTAAACAATCAATTATGTTTACCAATTTTGATATTGCCTTCTCATCTGTAACATTAAGCAGTTGTGTATCAAGTACAAACTTAAAATGATTTATAGGCATAAAACTTCTACCTCCTTGCCATTGAGACCACTATAATATTGGGAAGACAATTGGTACATACAAGGTGCATGTCATGTACAGTGAGGGATGGTGGATCTGTTTATCATTTGCTGTTTCAGATAGCTGCCACAATACTGCCTACCATATTCCTGAACAACTGTCAGAAAGATAATTATGTCCACCCAAAAGATCAAGTTGATAGAGTTGCTGACTTGTGAAACCACTGCCTGCAATACCTCTCGTAGATTGAGGATTATAATTTCAAGCTTTGCTACCAATCCACCCAAAAGACTTGCAATAATTGTACAATTCTGTGCTTTGACTGAGTACTTGTTTATTGAAATGGCTCAAGTACTGCATAGGTCAGGTTTAGAAAATGAAGAAACTTTAGTGGATGCTTAGAAAATTCTAAACATGAAAATGGAATGGGTCTTGCTCTTGCATCATCCTGTCCTAAATGATATAAAGACAGAATTTCAACATGCTATTACATTATAAACTAATCCTAGATATGTATTACCTTGATATGTATTTAAAACTGAGTAGTAGTAGTAGCCCAGACGCATTTTTAAAGTCCAAGATTGACATACCTAAAATTCAAACAGTAATGGACTTTTCCTAGAAAGCGTTTGTCCATCACAACAGCAGCTAAGTCTTTCAGGAGGTCTCTATCCTTTTTCCTATGCAACCACGGTCTCTCTTTATCTGTTAATTCACCATGTAAGCAGTGGTAGATGCCATCATCTGCATGTGGCAACATCCATTCATGCTCATTCACAATCTGATGGAGCAGACTTACCCACATGCCCTATAAATGCATGAAAATCCTTTCTTATACATATACTAAACTTATGCTACATGTAGTTATATCAGACACAAACAAAGTCTCACTAATCTTCAAATATGATTGGAGTTATTGTACTAAGTATAATTTCAGAATGCCAAGTGCCATAATAGGAAATAAAATCCCACTGGACATGTATTCCCTGAAATCCTAAATCTGCACTGATTATATACATTATCACAAGTATGAAAGAAATACAAAAACACTATCTAACAAGAGCTGTCAGTAGGACAGCGTGCTCGACTTTTTTAGTGCTTGCCAATAAAACAAAACTTTGACAGTTAAGGGCACACAAGACTTTAACTAGGAATTTATAAGTACAAATCAAGAAGAGTTATCTTCTTTTGCTTACAGATAGGTCTTACGATGGTAGGTAAGTACTCCAACTTTCAAAGTAATATCTCAAATGGTTAAGTTAACAAGTGGACAAGAATGAAAATTTTGTAATGAGTTTCTAAGTCAAAAAAGGCCATAATTCAAATAAAATCCTTGACAGAATTACCTTCTCCTGCCCATGTTTGGGAATCATGATGGTAAACAAGTATTCCAACTTTCAAATTAATATCTCAAACAGTTCAGTCAAAAAGTGGACTGGTACGAAAAACTTAACCAAGATTGTAAGTCGATAAAAGGCCTTAAAAAGGGGCATAATTCTGTCAAAAACCTTGACAGAGTTATGTCCTCTTGTCTGTTGATGAAGGTCGTGATGGTAAACAAGTATGGTTAGTTTCAAAGCAATACCTCCAATGGTTTTGAAATAAAGTGAGGTGGTACGAAAAACTTAACCAAGCTCAATACACTTTCTAAGTAAAAAAAGGGCCATAATTCTGTCAAAAACCTTGACAGAGTTATGTACTCTTGTCTGTAGATGGAGGTTATGATGGTAAACAAGTATGGTAAGTTTCAAAGCCATACCTCTAATACTTTTGAAATAAAGTGGGGTGGTACGAAAAACTTAACCAAGGTGTGACGCCAACGCCGACGCCGGGGCGAGTAGGATAGCTCCCCTTTTCATAGAAAAGTCGAGCTAAAAATGATAATAAAGATAATTAATGAGTGATTCATATACACAGGAATTTTTGAAAAACTTTTCATCAGGTTCTTATGTAAATGTTTCTTGACAAAAACATTACTTGAAAACACACTTACCACAAATTGTTTGTAATTTGTTGCAGTTTTGCAAGTAAACCAGAAGTGATTTATTCATTTCAAAAGCAACTTGTTCCCTTTCTTCTGTGCAACCTGGAAAAAGTGTGTATAAAGATATTATTTTACATAATCCCTTCCATGTTTCTCTGTTTATGTAAAGTGAAACTAAAAAGGCAGAAATACTATATCAACCAAAACTTTCAACTAAAAATTAAACTATCCTGAATGTAAATAAACTGATTTTCTTTTCAATGTAACAGCAAATACACATTTACTGTGGACAACGAACAATAGTACGATAGAGCCAACATAACATATTGTCACCATCAGGTGATGTTAAGATTACTCAATGATTCAGTTTGCCACATTTAGAATGGTACATGTAAATGTACCGGTAGGTTTCGTAAGCATGAAGTCAAGTTGTCAAGGTACTTGTGTATTATATGCCTGAATTCAACCAAGCTGTAAATGAAATCCTGTCTCTTGTTGTTTGGGGAACATAAAAACATACAGATTGAGCATTTGAAAACGTTTTGAAGGGCTAAGAAAACCTTGTGTGTGCAACATAAAGTACAATGTATCATGTACAGATATTTATGTATTTCATCATCAGCTGCTATAAGCATTCTGTTTCCATGTTTGAAGAGTATTTCGAAACTAGATGACCATGGGCAGTATGTTGATTATGCAAATGTCCGGTCAAAGTGTCATGCCAAATTTGTATTTTTAGTTAAACGTGACCTTGACCTTCTTGCTACACACCTTGATCTTCTCCATGACATGTCATCACATTCTAATGAATATTTGTGCCCAGGTATTGAAAATCTATCACAAGCTCAAACTGAACAAATGCACATACACTGAACCATTCAAATGACAACTGTAACAATACAATTACACAACCAGGTAAACAATCAAGCATTTACCAACCTTTGTCAGTTTTTTCCCAAAATTCTTAGCTGCGTGCCATATATTGTGAGAATTTAGCAGGAGAATCAATTAATTCATACAAATTTATATTAAACTAGAGCTATCACTAAATGTGATTAATACCCCAGAAAGACTGCTTTATAAACTGAGGAAGTTCGTAGTAACAGAATACCTTGCCAAAAAAAACTAAAATAGAGATATTGTTCTTGGCAATAACTCTGTAATTAGTCAAGATAGAGTTATGTTTCTTGTACACTGCACTTCCTCTCATTGTGCTGGACCATTGTATGAAGTTGTATTGCATTCCAACCAGTAGTTTTCAAGTTATGCTCTGCGACAAGGAAAAGTAAAAATGGGCAATAACTCTGTAAATACTCAAGATAGAGTTATGGTTCTTGTACACTACACTTCCTCCTCATTGTGCTTGACCATTGTATGAAGTTGTATTGAATTCCAACCAGTAGTTTTCAAGTAATGCTCCGGACAAGGAAAATTAACAAGGGGCAATAACTCTGTAATGAGTCAAGAAAGAGTTATGGTTCCTGTGCACTGCACTTCCTCTCAATGTACTTGACCATTGTATGAAATTGTATTGAATTCCAACTAGTAGTTTTCAAGTTATGCTCCGGACAAGGAAAAGTAACAAAGGGCAATAACTCTGTGATGAGTCAAGAAAGAGTTATGGTTCCTGTGCACTGCACTTCCTCTCAATGTACTTGACCATTGTATGAAGTTGTATTGAATTCCAACCAGTAGTTTTCAAGTAATGCTCCGGACAAGGAAAAGTAACAAAGGGCAATAACTCTGTAATTACTATAAATAGAGTTATGGTTCCTGTGCACTGCACTTCCTCTTATTGTGCTTGCTCATTGTATGAAGTTGTATTAAATTCCAACCAGTAGTTTTGAAGTTATGCTCCGGACAAGGAAAAGTAACAAAGGGCAATAACCCTGTAATGAGTGAAGATGGAGTAATGGTTCTTGCGCACTGCACTTTCTCTCAATGTGCTTGACCATTGTATGAAGTTGTATTGAATTCCAACTAGTAGTTTTCAAGTTATGCTCCGGACAAGGAAAATGCAACAGACCGCCTGACCGACCGACCGACCAACCAACCACTGGGTGACTCCTATATGACTGATTTAAGATAATATCAGCATTGAAGAGAGGCAATGCAAAAATATCTTTGTCTTGCCGAAGGACACGATCACCAAGGTACTGGTGATGTTCAAACCTTAGATCCTAAGGTGTTAGTGCTACCATTGGGTCAATGTGGCTGTAGAAGGCTTCATTGATAAATGTGAGTGATATTTCATTACCTGAAAAATATAGAAGTTAGTTGAGTACTGACTGAACCTGTCACTGTTTATCACTAATTACATGTTAAAGGTCCATTACTAACACCAAATCGAATTTTCTTTTAAATCTTGAATCGTGATGGACGTCTTGTCAGAAGGAAAAATAAGACATACTGCATTGAATGTAACCATATTGTGTTGAAAATTTGAGTTTAACAAAAGAATTAATAAATCATATTTTGCCTTTTCAAAAACGAAAGTAGGTTTTCCAGTTTTCAAATACCATTGCAATTTTCCAGAAATCTCCCAGATAGAGGCTGTAAAAAGGTTGTACATAAATAAGCATGCCTATTTTAAATTATAATTGAAGATGTCTCTGCCAGTATCCACACATGTTAAATAGACATACATGTACATAAAATCATATGAAAATATAGTTTTCAGACAAGGAAATCACCACTATGCATTCGACAGTTTAAAAGTGGGAACACCATTTCCCACTTATGTGACCATCCTTGCACACCTAATACCATGAAAAATAACTTGTATGTTTGTGTCAAGAAATAAATACATATACAACAGCCTGCAATTGTTTACAAAAGAGTAAACAATAAAATAAAAATCCCATTTAGAAAAGTCCAATAAAATAGAAATTCACTCCTGTAAAACTATTTTGATAATATGCTCTACCAGTACTAGATACAAAATTTCTGTTTGTGAAATGTCCAAAGAAATACTTTTACAAAATAATGCCTTTAGTTTAAACAGCCTGCTCAAGTGGCCTATGACTATAAAGTCACACATATTTCTAATTAAATCAATAAATGTTTGATCATTCAGTTTACAAAATTGCTTACCCACTTGAAATAAACTGCAGATCCAACATAGCTGTCGTGAATCTCAATTTCTTTACTTCCACATGTGGTACAAGATGTGCAGTCAATCTTACTCAAAGGTTTCAACTGAGAAACAAATGTTAAACATTTGGTTTCCCCACAAAGACTCTCACATTCTTCAACATCTTTTACAACTCTCACCCCTGTTACATCTTCAATATCTGACACATCTTCTTTGTCTGATTCAAAATTCACATTTTCCATACCAAACTCCATTTCTTCATATGCGACATCTTCACTCTTCTTCTCAAGATCATCTGGACTGAAGACAAAAAGTGTATTTAAATGTTTGCCCTTATTAAAATGCTGAAAAGAAGATAGTTCTGGATGCAGGCAATTTTATGTGAACTTTTAATTTGATGGATACCCTGTACCAGTTTTCAGCAATGATTAGGTCCTTGATGTAATATTTATTGAAGAAATCAATAAAGATATTTTGAAACAAGAGCTGTCCCTCCCAAGTGACGAATGCCCCCCGAAAGAGGTGCCTCACAGTCTGTGTCCTCTCCATGTGCTCAATAAATGTGCTATGTAATTTTAAAATCCTTCCATGCATGACAGAGTAATCATGCATACAGTATTCCATTACTTTAAACACTAAGTGTGACCTTGACCTTTGAGGTAGGGACCTGGGTCTTGCACGCGACACATCCGTTTGATGTGCTAGACATTTGTGCACAGTTATTTTAAAATCCTTCAAAGCATAATAAAGTTATAGTCCGGACACAAATGTATGCATATATAGAGGATTCCATTACCTATAAACTCTAAGTGTGACCTTGACCTTTGTGGTAGGGATGTGGGTCATGCAGACACGTCGTCTTGATGTGCTAGACATTTGTGCCAAATTATTTTAAAATCCTTCAAGGCATGACAAAGTTACAGTCTGGACACGAATGTGTGCATATATGCTTATATAGAGGAATCCATTACCTTCAAACTCTAAGTATGACCTTGACCTTTGAGCTAGGGACGTGGGTCTTCGACACGTCGTCTTGATGTGCTAGACATTTGTGCCAAGTTATTTTAAAATCCTTCAATGCATGACAAAGTTACAGTCCGGACACGAATGTGTGCATATATGCTTATATGGAGGAATCCATTATCTTCAAACTCTAAGTATGACCTTGACCTTTGAGCTAGGGACGTGGGTCTTGCCGCGACACGTCGTCTTGATGTGCTAGACATGTGTACCTAGTTATTTTAAAATCCTTCAATGCATGACAAAGTTACAGTCCGGACACGAATGTGTGCATATATGGAGGATTCCATAACCTTCATACTCCAAGTGTGACCTTCACCTTTGAGGTAGGGATGTGGGTCTTGCACGCGACACGTCGTCTTGATGTGCTAGACATGTGTGCCAAGTTATTTTAAAATCCTTCAATGCATGACAAAGTTACGGTCCGGACACGAATTTGTAAGTGGGGACGACAGACGGACAGACGGACGGACGGACAGACGGACAGACGGTGCGATTTTAATATGCCACCCTTCGGGGGCATAAAAAGACAACACCAAATCTTACTGTCAATCTCAGCCAAGTTATCTTAGACAAACAGCCTGACCAATTTTCATCATCATGATAAGCCTCTAGGTTGTTAAAATTTTAGTGCGGACAGACAACAGACAAACGTTGGACATCCGTCAATCACAATGACTCACTTTTGAGCATAAAAACAAAAAGCACTCTTTTTAAGTTTCATTCAATTCTGGCCAGGGGTTTTGGAGATAGAGAGGACACACAAATCTCTTTGAACACTGTATTGAAGACACAAGAGGGCCAAGATTGCCCTATATTGCTCACCTAAGACCAGTGTTCTCCGCAGAAATAATTTAAAGAGTAGGGGCATTTTTTGGGGGTGGGTACGGGAGGCGGGATACAATGAAGATCCAATGAAAAATGCAATCGCTATTGCATACAGAAGGCATTTCTATGATTTGACCCTATTACCTTGGTTTTGACCCAATTGACCAATATTAAACACGACCTAGAATTCATCAATATCTTATTGACTAAGTTTCAAAAGTGTCATGAAGATCAAATGAAAAAAAACAACCTCTATTACATACACAACGTTTTTCTATGAATTGACCCTATTACCTAGCTTTTGACCCCCAGATGACCCATATTAATATTCTACTTAGACTTTATTGAGGCAGTCATGCTGAGCAAGTTTCATGAAGATCAAGTAAAAATGCAGTATCTATTGCATACACAAAGCTAAGTGTGGACGGATGACAGACACCAGGCAATCACAATATGTCACCTTTTAGCACTTCATTCTCAAGTGAACTGTAAACAAAGGGCCGTAACTCTGTGAAAAATAATCCGAATAAAACTCACAAGCTTTTATAAATTATATCCTAGGATTTTGGAAAAAACATGACATTTTTTTTTGTGCACAAGGTTGAGTCTACAGAAATATGAGTTCAGTATGCCTCCCCTTACAACTTCAGCAACTGCCTTGTAAAGGGTTTTATGAATAGCAAAATTTTGATAAAGAGACTCATAATATGTATTATATGAGTAAACTCACAGAACAGAAGTCATCAATAAACTTGGCTCATAGTCAGGATCATCAAAAATGTTTTCTTCATCATCTTCATGAAAATATGACACTAGAAGTTTGCATCCAGACACTGAAATGTGGTAATGAAAACAAGCAGTCATTCAACTAAACATGTCCTTTTATTCCAAGTTTAGCTTTTTCTTTGATTGTTTTTAATTCCTGACTCGCACTAGGACTTTTCCCTGGGTAAACTTGCCAAGACTTCAGGCAGGTGCAGGTTGAAGAGAGACAGATGCAGATACAATGAAATCTTGTTACCAGACCATAGCTGTTTTACAAATAAACCCCTAGGTTCTTGTTTACAAAGTACATGAGACTACCTCTGTGTATCTAATCAGTTCATCTCTAGATGGGTGGGAAACACTGAAAAGTGTTCATGAAATTTTCCAGTGCCCCGGTCGGGATTCGCACTTGGGACCTCCAGATTGGTAGTAGTCCAGAGCATTAACCACTTCACCACTGACAAAGTCAGATTTTCAGCACAGACTGATCTCGGCATGCATTAATTATATTTCATCAAAGAAAGAATAAGATCTACCTGATTGACAGAAAAAGTGCAAAAATGTACATAAATACCAGAAAATTCTGTTTTTGCTTACTCAAAAGGATCCACAAATGATGATGCAAGCTTTTTTGCCCCAGCTCCGGATTTTCCCACATATTCCGGCTCTTGTCTGTAACAGAAAAAGTAAAAGTGCCTAGTTCTTTACTTTCAGATTTTCATAACACTTTCTATTGGTCATGTTGGTATGAAAGATATTTATTATTTTATTTTGTACTGTTGTAAGACATCATGGACACTTGCAAGTTGCAAGCGCAACTACTTACTGAATTTTTGGTACTGAAAGTACATGTACAGTAGAACAAGAGCTGTCCCTCACAAGTGACGAATGCCCCCGAAAGAGGTGCCTCACAGTCTGTGTCCTCTCCATGTGCTCAATAAATGTGCTATGTAATTTTAAAATCCTTCCATGCATGACAGAGTTACCATGCATACAGTTTTCCATTACTTTAAACACTAAGTGTGACCTTGACCTTTGAGCTAGGGACTTGGGTCTTGCACGCAACACATCCGCTTGATGTGCTAGACATTTGTGCTAAGTTATTTTAAAATCCTTCAAAGCATGATAAAGTTATAGTCCTGACACTAATGTATGCATATATACAGGATTCCATTACCTATAAACTCTAAGTGTGACCTTGACCTTTGAGCTAGGGACGTGGGTCTTGCATGCGACATGTCGTCTTGATGTGCTAGACATTTGTGCCAAGTTATTTTAAAATCCTTCAATGCATGACAAAGTTACAGTCCGGACACGAATGTGTGCATATATGCATATATAGAGGAATCCATTACCTTCAAACTCTAAGTTTGACCTTGACCTTTGAGCTAGGGATGTGGATCTTGTATGCGACACGTCGTCTTGATGTGCTAGACATTTGTGCCAAGTTATTTTAAAATCCTTCAATGCATGACAAAGTTACAGTCCGGACACAAATGTGTGCATATATAGAGGATTCCATAACCTTCATACTCCAAGTGTGACCTTGACCTTTGAGGTAGGGATGTGGGTCTTGCACGCGACACGTCCTCTTGATGTGCTAGACATGTGTGTCAAGTTATTTTAAAATCCTTCAATGCATGACAGAGTTACAGTCCGGACACAAATTGTAAGTGGGGACGCACAGACGGACGGACAGACGACCTTACAAATGGGCATTTGTTGGGTACTTTCCATTGCCTCTAATGATAAGAAAGTAGCCAACAAGTCCCTATATAAAGTATTAAAAGTACCCAATATGTGCCCCTTTTTTTGTTGGCTACCTGACGGAATGAATGATATAGTACCCAATATATGCCCATATGCGGGCTCGGACAGACGGACGGTGCGATTTTAATATGCCACCCTTCGGGGGCATAAAAAGAGAAATTGGACTGTAAAATCATTGAAATTTGCAAATGAGAGATGGAGCATTTCAATTTCAAGTGTTTTTGCACTTGATATATTTACCCATGAGTTTTGTGCTAACAGATATTGAGCTCCTGAAAGTTTCTATGCTATCTATATATTCAGCTCTTATTTAGTTGCCTCTAAGATTAGTTTGAGAACATATCTGGGTGGACAGGGAACTGTTTTCAGTTCATGAAAATTATATATACATAAATATCTAACTTCACAACTTACATTTTAACTCACTCTCAGCTGATGAGACAAAGGGTTCAACACCAGACATGTCTTTCTTCTCCCTGATTTGAAAAACATAACAACAAAATTTATGACTTGAATATGTGAGGTTGTCTTATTATAAATCAGTAAGGGCTAGCTCTGGCCCATTTTTCCTTTGAGTCATTTTTGCCATGTGGCCCTGTTTGTGTAGCTCACGACAGTTGACAAAACATATTGCTTCATTAAAGTTGAGCCAATTCAATTTCTTTTGAGCCAATTAACTATTTTTAGCCAATATTGGCATTGGCTAACGCCAGAGCTAGCTAGTTTAGATCATACAGTACAGGCCTGGAGGATCATGCAAAAAACGCGAAGTGTGGAGTGAGTAGAAAAAACGTGACTTCGCATAAAAACAAAATTGAATGGAGTCACTTCGCGGCCGTTTGGAGTGAAAATTTCGATCGCGGGACTTCGCGTTTCTCCAAGTATTTTGGAGTCACTTCGTGTGAAAATATTTATTAAAATATTGGTAAAGCACACCTGTAAAAGCAAGCTGTTGAATTTAGATCCATTGAATCACAAACATCGAATCAGACATCGCCGCCGACGTTTTTCGTTGATAATTGCCACTACTGTTTGCAGTGTTATGTTGTTTTTGTTTGTTGTTTCAAAAAGCATTTTTTTTTTTTTTCAGAACCTAAAATATTTATCACCTTTATGATGATTTAGAATATTTATTTCCATTTAAAAATTCCGATGTAATTGGTCTCTTAGCATTGTCACTCGCGATTGGTGTGAAAAATATGGCCTGTCGTACTAATTCAGTCAATTTTGAATTTGTTTGCAAATCCAAGCAGTGTCACACCTGTGAGTTGTGAATGCACAAAGTTTTTATCAATTAACATTCCAAATTGTTCTGTATTTAAATCAAAATGTTCTGTTTTAAAGAAAATCGCGGCGTTCCAGCGTGTCCGTTTTTTTTTGTCATTAATTGTTTCATCAACTATCAAAGCCAACGTTTTTCCAGTCACAATTTTCTACTATTTATTCTAATGAATAACCTTTGCCGAAATAATTTTTTTACTTCAACCTGTTTTATACATAGAGATAAGGCTGCAGGTGTTACGAGATCAAAGAACAAACGCCGACGCACATTGTACATGTGAGTTTTGTTTGATCTTAGTGAAGCACGTGGCATCAAACAGACCGAGATATTTGACAGTTTGAGACATGAAAAGTAATAGTCTGATAATTTTGGATTATAGAAATTACAGTTGGAAATACATAGTTATGAGTAAGTTTTATTTTTGATAATAAAAATTATTGAACACGCTATATAAATATGCATTGGTCGGCAAATATTTTTGAATGTAATATGCATACAACTCAAAAACATTTTACATGTAGACACATTTCTACCGCATATAATAAATTTGATTTTTATGTCCCGTAAACCCGTTCATTTACCTGTAAAACCACGCGAAGTGCCGCGATTTTACTCCCGTGAAGTGACGCGATATTTCTCCAGACGCGAAGTCACTTCAAGCACTCCAAGCTCACTCGAAGTCACGTTATTTTTCCCCGAGTTACTCACGCGAAGTGTGGCGTGAAAAACTCCACACTTCGCGTTTTTTGCATAATCCTCCAGGCCTGTACTGTAGATGTATAATGTCTGTATCTAAAATAGTTGTAGACAGCTTAGAATTGGAATATTGTTTTCAGAAATTAATGTTCAGTTTGTACTAATTTATTTTAGCTCAATAGTGAAGAAAGCTCAAGTCTGCTTCCTGGAAAAACCAGTACTGGTGTCATATAAGGAAGTATGGTTGTGTCCCAAGTGAGACTCGAACCAAAACCTCTGGGATGAGTGACTGGCAACTATACCTCTACACCACTGCTGCAACATCATAAACTTTGAAAAAATCTAAGTTAGCAGGGGTGTGGAAATCCTTTATTTTTTCACTTGTCCACAGACGAGTGAGATGTAAAAATTCACTTGTCCGAGGTCAAAATTCACTTGTCCAGATTTCAACATTAAAACCAATTTAAGTGAAACCAACAAGGACCGGGATAAGATTTTTATTTTTTTAAACGGAAATAAATATTGTAAGTCAACATAAAAGTGACAAATATTTTAGGTTGTGATAAGAAACTAGAGCTATCACTAAATGTGATTAATACCCCCAAAAGGATTGCTTTATAAACTGAAGAAGTTCGTAGTAACATAATACCTTGCAAACAAACTAAAAAGAGATATTGTTCTTTGCAGTTCCTCTCATTGTGCTTGACCATTGTATGAAGTTGTATTGAATTCCAACTTGTAGTTTTCGAAAAATGCTCCAGACAGGGAAAAGTAACAAAGGGCAATAACCCTGTAATTAGTCAAGATGGAGTTATGGTTACTGTGCACTGTACTCCCTCTCACTGTACTTGACCATTGTATGAAGTTATATTGAATTCCAACCAGAAGTTTTCAAGTTATGCTCCGGACAAGGAAAAGTAACAAAGGGTAATAACTCTGTAATGAGTCAAGATGGGGTTATGGTTCCTGTGCACTGCACTTCCTCTAAATGTACTTGACCATTGTATGAGGTTGTACTGAATTCCAACTAGTAGTTTTCAAGTTATGCTTCGGACAAGGAAAAGTAACAAAGGGCAATAACTCGGTAAATACTCAAGATAGAGTTATAGTTCTTGCACACTGCACTTCCTCTGAGTGTGCTTGATCATTGTATGAAGTTGTATTGAATTCCAACTAGTAGTTTTCAAGTTATGCTCCGGACAAGGAAAAGTAACAAAGGGTAATAACTCTGTAATTAGTCAAGATGGAGTTATAGTTCTTGTGCACTGCACTTCCTCTCAATGTGCTTGACCATTGTATGAAGTTGTATTGAATTCCAACCAGTAGTTTTCAAGTTATGCTCCGGACAAGGAAAACTAACAAAGGGCAATAACTCAGTAAATACTCAAGATAGAGTTATAGTTCTTGTACACTGCACTTCCTCTGAGTGTGCTTGATCATTGTTTGAAGTTGTATTGAATTCCAACCAGTGGTTTTCAAGTTATGCTCCGGACAAGGAAAAGTAACAAAGGGCAATAACTCTGTAATTAGTCAAGATGGAGTTATAGTTCTTGTGCACTGCACTTCCTCTCAATGTGCTTGACCATTGTATGAAGTTGTATTGAATTCCAACTAGTAGTTTTCAAGTTATGCTCCGGACAAGGAAAAGTAACAAAGGGCAATAACTCTGTAATGAGTCAAGATGGAGTTATAGTTCTTGTGCAATGCACTTCCTCTCAATGTGCTTGACCATTGTATGAAGTTGTATTGAATTCCAACTAGTAGTTTTCAAGTTATGCTCCGGACAAGGAAAATGCAACAGACCGCCTGACCGACCGACCGACCAACCGACCGACCGACCAACCACCGGGTGACTCCTATATACCCCCCTAAACTTCGTTTTGGGGGTATAATAAATCAATTCTTTTTGAAACAATAAAAAACACAACACCGTGATAGCATACAGTAGCGGCGATTCTCAACGAAAATACGTCAGATTCGATCTGTGTAATTCAATGGATCTTAATTCAACAGGTCGCTTTTACAGGTGTATTAATGTTGGTTTTAACAAAACTGCAAACTAATCGGGCAGTTCCCGGCAGGATTACCTGGGACTGTCTTACATTATTCATTTAATTTTTTCTCGAATTTTGACTTGTATGTGGACAACTTGGCCCGAAAAACCCGCTTGTCCGCCGGCAAAAAAAACCCATGTCGGACAAGTCGGATGTAGGAATTCCGCACCCCTGGTTAGACCTGAAATTAGTACGGGAACTAAGGATACCTGTCACCTGATTCTCTACTAGAGACTTCAGAAATAGATGGTGTCCCTACATGTACATGTCCCATTTGCACCTGCATTGGAGTGGAGGTTACCTTTGATGGACTTGCCACAGGAACAAAGGATGACTGTGCAGCTTCATGAACTAAGGTTTCACGCCTTTCTGTTTCCACACTATGTTTGTAACTGAAATTGATTAATTTTCACACTGAAACCACTGAACTGAAATATTACAATTCAATACAATAGATACATTTGAAATGGTACATAACATCTTCATGCATTGTTTTTCGCATGAAATATTTGAAAATGCAGTCAGTAAAACTGATGATGAAATGAAAGATAAATCATTTCATGCCTCTAAATGTAACTACCTTGATTACATACGAGCTGAATGTACTCAAAATTTATTGTTAGACATTTTTTCTCAATCAAATGACTTGATTTGTATGAACTATCAATTGTTTCATAATTTTCTACCTGCTATTGAATGTGAAATTTTCTTTCACTGCATGACAATGTACATGATGTATGCAGCTGTTTTATTTTACATACAAAACAAATACAACAGCATATTTATTAAAAATAAAACTGTCAAAACTTCATTTCAAAATTTATAACACTGCTTTCAAACTGAAAATAATTTCAGTAAGATTATGAAAAGGTAAAATTATGGGTACGAATCAACAAGAGTACGAATCGATGTAAAATCCACATCGTATCAACGTTTCTGACAATACCCATCGTTGCAGGAACCCTTTTGCTCTTTCTGATTTTCTCTTTTTCCTGACTGATTCCGTTAATTTCTTCCCATCTCTTTTCTCACCGCAATTTGAAGAATCCGCCATTTTTTTTTAACGGCGTATGCAAATTTATCACGTGACCTCATTACGACCGGCTACGGAAATTTTCGAAGAGTCTTTGGCAAAAATAAAATCTTTTTTGACTAGTCAAAAATAAATATTGAGTTTTTTAATGGTAAATATTTTTTATGTAAAGTGTATATTCGCTGGAACTGAAACGCCTTCTTAGTTATTTTATGTATACAATTCAACTATATACGTTTTGTTGACATCTAAAAAGATGATTTTGAAGGGGAATATAACTGTAAGTGTCAATCATGCTACTCTGGCCATTTGCCTTCTACTTGTCTGATAGAACTGCCCCAGTATACAAAGCAAAACCATATAAAATAGACTGGAAATAGTGCATGAAATATAGTATATTGAAAAAACATAAATTTTATCAGACTAGTAACTATTCTAGTAGTATACATTATCATGGCATATGTGTTTACACTATTTTTATTGCTGTTTGCAATAAAAGTTGTATATGAAAACATTTGCATTGAATAAAACTTTAAAAACTACATTACACACACATTATCATAGAATCATCCTGGGAAAGCATTTGGCAATCAATTCGGTATAATTATGATTATATTTTGGTTGGTTCCTCATACATGTTTATTTTGAAGACTCTGATGTATTTACTACAAATACTTTACAAAATACACTTACATGTGCCGCGTCATGCTCCCTTTTGGAAAGAATTGCTTCCCGCAGAAACTGTATCCGCCAACACCTTCATGTTTTCAACCCTGATGTCATTTGAAGACATTTCAACAAAGACAAGGACAATCTTAATGTCAATGACTAATAGTTTACTTCGTCAATTTAAGCATATTTCAGTTTTTTGATAAACGATACATACGTGCAACGCACATTGCAAAATAACAATTAGATTTGCCTAAGTGTGTTCGTCATTTTAGTTAGACTACCTCATTTGCATCATAAAAACTCAATCCGGTGTTTGCCAAATATGAAATTCTTAATGAAGTCCACTTTTTTTTATAAAATAAATCGTAAACAATGGCCTATAACACATTAGAAACATTGATGAACAATCAAGACATAAATGTGAAAAACTGATGGCTTTTGATCTCGATCACTTTACAACGGTCACACGATTTATTAACCGCAATACCGGAATACTACCAAAATACAGGAATACCCGACAAAAAAAGTAATATCTTACAATCTATGTATTTACGTATATTATTTGATCATCACATGTATTAGGAAAAAATTTTGTAAATCATTGAATTTTCTGGTTGTAGTTTGCGTATTTCCGGTTGTATATTGAAGCAATCAGCTATTTTCAAAGCAAGACTCGCCGTGCCAAACTTCAAAGGAGCAGTGCAGAAATCACGAAGACAAAATGTTTTTATCAAACAATACCGGAAAAAAATTCAAATACTCACTGAATTAAAAACAAATTTGGCATTAAACTGTCTGATCAGTATTACTCAACGTTTCTGAAATATTGATCAATCGTTGTTTTCTTCTTACTTGAATCGCTGACGGAGAATTGCAAACATCCACATACTTATTTTGCGGGGATCGAAATGTATCGTCAATTGTTACCACACATGCTTACCACACATTCTTACCATTGACATGTTCTATCTTAGGGACATGCACATCAAAGTTTGTGTGCAAAACTTCTGCTTTCAAAGCCGATATGGTACCGTATATCGGGTTTTTTTCGAGTGTGTCTAATTTTCGCTATATTCGCGAGCAATGAAAATCGCGAACTTTAGAATCAGCGAAAATTTAGTACAACCTTTAGCGAAATTGTAAGTTCCGCATGTGTGTTATACATGTATCATGATAAGCACATTGTCTAACGTGAACTGTATAATAATCATATTAAATAAGGTGTCAGTTATTTACCTTACTTACCTGAATGCAATATCAGGACAGGTGTTGAATACTAACCTCTAAAGCTAATTGAGCATTAAAATAATTGAAACATGTAAAAACTATCTCCGCAAAAGTGCGAAAGTCATTATCGATGCGTCATAAATACCATTCATTCAATGAACATACAAAATGTATTACTATTTATTGTTTATTTAACCAAACAAATAAAACAACCGGAGCAGTTCGAAATATCGGTTTATAGCACTGTCACAAAGTAATTTCCCTTTATTTATAAAACGATTTCATGGTAAATTTCCTACTTAGATAAAAAACGCGAAAATGAAAATCATCTTTTTTAAAATCGCGAAAATTAGAATTGCTAAATTTAAAACAAGACCAAAATCGCAAAATTTGATCTACGCGAAAATAACCCGATATACAGTATATGCGGCGTGAACGCTGCTTTGTACAGTCAGGAACATGAA
>JAFMSR010000005.1:15966861-15990092 GCA_022818135.1 Saxidomus purpurata
CATGTTATCACGCTTTAACTTTCTATATATTTTTATTTTACGTTTTGACGTAAAAACATACAATCAATGATAAAGAAAACATATACTAACGAATTTCATTACAATAAAACGATGGGAAAACGACAAACTATGTGCGATTAAAAACTGAATGCTTTTGACACGGACATTTTGTTTCCAACTAGAACGTTACAATGTACACCTCGTCAGTGTGACTGCTATATTTACTCTCACGTGCAAATTTATTTTCAGCGTCATTGGCTACACACACAATATCATGATAATAATTAGTGTAACAGTTCTATGACATATCAACTCAATGGCTGCACGCAAGTTGGTGAAATCACAAGACATTCACAGAATTTACTTCATGTATGTAATATACAGGAGTACAAACAAAACCGTGAAAGAATAACTTTTGTACTCTTTCGATCACATTCGGGGAGCTGCATATGAAGGTCTCGTGAAAATTTCTTTACACTCATCGATGTCACTCTTTTTGTATAGGGGATATCTGTTCACACCATGCTCGTAAGATACCTGTACAGACCTATTTAAATATGCTCATTTTACATTGACACCATAAGGATGGTATTGTACTATTATCGTTTTAAAATAATGTTTGAAGTTAGATTCTAAATTTTCAAGATGTGCGATCGTATTCTATTCAGTCATGGAAAGTACCTATATTTCCGTTTCAGCTTTGTTACGAATTTTGTTAAATTAAACAACATTCAGATGGATTTATTTAATTACAAACGTTGCATGTAAATACTTTTTTTAAAACAATGCAACTCACAATAAAGGTCAGGTAGTACACTTTGTATTTATCGATCGATACGTACCTGGCTACTTGGTACACCCCTATTTTGAGCGGTTATTTATAATAGAATCTTCCGGTTGTATCTGATTTTAGCTAGTGTAAAACGTCTCTGTATGATACTATACTATCGGGAAATGCTGTACAATTACCGTATTGCCACGGCTGTAGCATCCGTTGATAAATCCCCATTATAGGCAGTGCCTTATTTCAAAGTTTTAGAACAGAGCTTACACCTTATGCTTTCGCCGATATAAGCATTGCCTATTTTCATATTAATAATAATGTAGAACAGCGTCTGAAAACATACTGATGCTGATTACATACTGTACATTACAGAATGCACTGGACATTTGATACATTAAAAGATGAACACAAATATTACATAGGAATTAACATGTAAATATGACGTGGTAATGCCCTTGTGTATACCTATAATTTAATGTTTGAAGTACATGTACTTGATTTGTTTATAGAGTCTGTATTACAAATGGTGTTTTAAATTCAAGGGAGATAACTTGATCCTAGAGGTACTGGCTAATTTCCGTACCAAGTGTAGTCAATGTCGTCATATGAAGTAGTATATCGTATAATAGCAACCAGAGTTCTGACTGGAATGAAATTCTTTTAACATTTTGGTAGAGCTTCATGCAAATCAAATCAAATCAAATCAAATTTTATTTTATTGTTAAAATCCTGAACACGTATATATACACTATATTTAGTCCAATTTTAGGTTAGATTAGTTCGTTTATAGTAACCCGTATCTGCACTTCAAGATGTATTCGAGTCTTGTCCTAAGTAAATGTTTTAGTTCAAAACTTCTTCAGAAGTTCAGTAACCACTGTTAACCACATGATTTATGAAACTATGTTTTTATTTCTTGCAATACCATCTTTCATAAGTGTAAATGCATGAAATGGAATGAATATAGAACATAAATATAATTTCATACTTGTAAAACCTGAATTATTGATTCTCAGTTTACTAGTTCAGCTCTCCGCCTACATTATTAATGCAGTTGTAAGCAATTGTATTTAATTCACTAACTTATAATTTCAGGTTTGACATTCTCAGCAGATGAATGCAACACCTTTGCATCCATGGATCATTGCCAGTAAAACCGGAATGGTGGAAGCTGCACACTGCAACTGTAAGGCCGGACTCGGAGAAACATGCGGCCATGTAGGAACCCTGTTATTCCACATTGAATCTACACACCGCCTTATGTTTCGCGTAACTGTAACACAAGTAAAGGCATAACTGGTCCATGCCTTAGGCAGTTGACAAGGTCCCCTATGCTGAAGTTGGTGATATTGATTTCACTTCGGTGGCAACAAAGAAAAGGTGACTTGACTGCCAAATAAATGGTAAGATGAATGTTTCAAGACTTGAACATTATTATTGCCTTACTGAGTTTTATTTACCTTTAGGCTTTAACCATTTCCATAATAATGGACAATTTATTGTTAATGTTCCATTTTTGAAGGAACGATATATAAATTAATATTTAATTCTCTACTAAATATTGAACAGAGTCAGTCAGAATGTTAAAGGTGATCATGATCTACAGTTTGCTTAAAGGCAAATACATATACATATAGTTCCGGCATGGTAACATTAGATAAAAAAATGAATCTGTTTATTTACCATGTTCTTTAAAGGGACATACCCTATAACTGATGTCAACTGAATAATCTCCAAAACATAAATTATATAATCTAAGTGTTTCAACTTAACCTAAAAGTTTCAGCTATGTACTCCCAGACATTATCGATAAAATCAGCAGTTTAAAATTTACTGCAGTACCATAAATCATTCAATAATCTATGTAGAGTTGTTGTTGTACAATCAATGGGTGGATGCGATTTATTACAGAAAGCCTTTATATTAATTAATTGTGGTAAAATGAGGCATTTTTCACCTTAGGTTCTTCTCTGAAATTGCATTTATTTATCATTTTACATTAATTGAACATATTATTTATGTTTCAAGAAAATAATCGGCTAGATGTAGAGAGTGCCTCTTTAAGTGTTGTTCTGTATGGCTGTGACTGCAGATATTGCAACATGTCTGTATGGAATTAAAATATAATATCTCTTTTGTATGAATAAGAACAAATACTTTTTAATGTATATTTTGTAAGGTTTTTCATTCTGTTAAGCACATTCTTTTTTATTCAGGTGAGGATATTGAAGAGCGATCATCACAGAAGATGCCTGATGTTCTCGAACCTACAGCAGAAGAAAGGTGGGAGTAATTGCGAGAGCTGCATGTAGCAAAGACAAGGGCATCTGTGCTGACTGTCTCGACCGGATTCCAAGATGAGTTAATTCCAGAGATTTTGCAAGACGGAAAACTCGCTAAGCCGCTGGTTGATCTGCGAGATGACAGGTACCTAGACATGTCTCCAGAGACCCTAAGAGAGCATTGCATTGAATTGGGAAAATCTATCACAGTGACCCCTGAGCAGGCTATCAATGTTGAAAGACTAACACATGACCAAAGGAGTGGTTTCGCTTTAGGCTAGGTAGAATAACTGCATCAAACATTAAATCTGTGTGTAGTACCAGTACAGAGCACCCTGCCATATCTACTGTTCTGGCTGTGTGTGGTAGCAAACCATTCAGATCCAAAGCTACAGATTATGGGCTTAAGCATGAATTGGAGGCGTTGAAAGCGTATGAATTAACAATGAGAAGCCAGCATGAGAACTTCTCTGTAACCAAGAGTGGACTGAGTATAAATTCTAATTACCCATATATTGGTGCCAGTCCTGATGGATTCATTAATTGCGACTGCTGTGGGGAAGGCCTTGTCGAAGTGAAGTGTCCATACACTGCCAAAGATAAAGGTCTTTCCAGTGTTGATTACATCAGTAATGGACAACTGAGGGAAAAGCACTAATACTCCTATCAAGTTCAAACGCAGCTTACGGTTACACAGAAGGATTATTGTGACTTTGTTGTGTGGTCCCCATCAGAGATCTTGGTGCAAAGAGTTGAGCCAAATCCTGATTTAGAACAGAAAATTCATGAAAAATCCAGAAATTTTTTTGTTCATGTTGTTCTTCCAGAACTAACAGGAAGTCTGATTTCCAGGGAAAGATTTAACAAGCAGAGAGATCAGCAAAGAACATTATTTAGTGATGCATGCTTAAATACTCAATCAGTCTGCAACAACTGAATTCAAAAACTCAGCCTCAGTCTATTGATAAAACTCAGCCTAAAGTTAGAAAAACATTGTTAATGCCTAAATTGAGTGGTAAAAAGAACAGCTGTTTGTCCGACTGCTTTACTAGTGGACTTCGCTGTGTGTGTGGTGATGTAATAACTGAATGTACTGAAAAGACTGTAAAATGTACAAATGAAAACTGTCCCCATGGTTTACTTCATTTTCAGTGCATTTCAATAAAAAGAAAACTGAAACCACTTTATTACTGCCCTACTTGCAGACAAACAATGTGGAAGTGAACTTGAGAACATTGACTGCATGTCAAAAATGCATAGATCTGATTGACCTTCTATCTAATGTATCTATCATGTATATGAATGAATTGTTGTATTAATGTTTTAAGATTCAAAGACTGTCTTATGGTTTTAAGTTACTGTTAACAGTGGTGAACATTGACCTACTATACCTTTATATATCATGTATGTGATCGAATTGTTGCCCATTATTCATATATTCTTTCAGAGTCAAAGTTAACAGTATTGAACTTTGACCTACTGTACATTAATATATCATGTATGTGATCGAATTGTTGCTCATAATTCATAAATGTTTTCAGATTCAAAGACTCTGTATTATGAATTTAGCTGGGGTGTTCAATACACAGCCTGAATTGCATGAATTACATGAATTAAAAGATTGTTTTTTAAAAAAAAATGTTTGTTTCTAGTTCAAATGGTTAGAGTCACTGACTTGAAATTGCTGTAACATCCAGTTAATTAAGGGACATGGGTTCAATCCTTGCTACAGACTAGGTCCCTTTTTCTGAGAAAGTTGACAGTAGGGTAGTACTGGTTCTTCCCAGGGAAAATAGGTAATAGGTAAACCGTCTGTCTGTAAAGATTACCAAATTATGGTTAGACTGCAGGGATAAGTTTCTCAAGTCGTAACTTTTAAACTTGCTGCTGTCAACTCGGACATCTTTACAAGAAATAGTGGAGAAAACAAATATTAAGTGTTGTATTGCAAAAATACTTGCTTAAAATGTAGAGCAATTGGTGAACAACTAAATGTCTTTAAAGCCAGCATTACAGGCTGATCATAATCTACACTTGGTAAAAATGCAGAATCAATGCCTGCTACCGGGGTAAAATTTAATGGCTAGCAAATATTCACTGGATTTCCTACGTTGCTTAGGTTGAATGCATGAAATAAAACATTCTCAAAGTAAGAGTGGCGTACATATGTTATATATGGAAATTGGAGTGGCATACATATGTTATATATGGAAATTGGAGTGGCATACATATGTTATATATGGAAATTGGAGTGGCATACATATGTTATATATGGAAATTGGTTAACTGATTCTTCTTATTAAACAGGTCTTCGTCTTACAAAGAAAAAAAATTTTACACTAGATAATCAACAAAGGATACATATGTAACAAATTGGACAATTTATTTAGTATCAGAATAAATACAATAAATAAATAAATAAGAATTATTTAGCCTACATATCAGCAAACAATTTTTTGTATTTGAGGTCAACTGCAAATAGCATGACCCTGCTTGTAATGGCCAATCACACGCAGATGGACAAAAATATCTATATTGTGCAAACATATCCAAATTAAAACTGTCAACTAACACTGTTACAGCACCTTCCTGGTAGTTTTCTTTGCTCATAAATTTGACTGTATATATATCACCCTCTTTAAGTGGCCACTTGTGATGTTTCCCTTGGTATTTAGTTGTTTATTTACAGAACAAGATACATATTATTTCTTAAATATAATCTCCCATGCTGAAAACTGCTATCTGCATGTTCACACAGTTGTTATAGAGTAACCTATTTCTTTATACATCATTAGTATGAAACCAACCACAGACTCACTCATGTTTGTTAAAGCACAACAAACTGTCGTTATTTTGTCTATAACTGGAATGCTACCATCTTCATTCATTAAATAGTCAATTGGCAGTTTTCCTTGCAATATAGTATATTTATTCTGCACGAGACCTATCACTCGTTCAACGTGTATTCTTACATGTGCACTCTTTCGGGTTGTTTCAACATCTGTCTAAAATCCCACTGCTCTCTGTAATGAATTTGTCAGAGGCTCGTCCTCCCCAGGCAGCAGACAGAAAAGAAATAGAGCCTTGGGGTGTAATGCCTATTAAGTATTTCACAGTATTATTGTGTTTGTAATTACTCCATGTCTGGGACCTAGCCATAAGAGCTTTCGGTCTTTGAATAAAAATTTCAAAGCAGTCTATTATTACAGAAGTCTTTTTTTGAAAAGTATGTTCTAAATTCCATGGGCATAGTTTTCTGTAGCTCTTCTCTCTCGGGCCAATAAATCAAGCATTTAAGCCTTACATAAAGTATATATATGATAACAAGAAATATCCTTGACACTGTTGATGTTGAAATGTTAAATCTAAATGCCAAATCCCTAATAGGTAGGTTTAATTTCAAGTGCATTAATGTCATCAATAGTCTTTCAAATACACCCAAGCGCATGTTTTTCATTGAAATGAATGGAGTTACTATGTTCAGCAACAACATAAGGGTTTCAAAATTTGGTAGGCCTGTGTAATATTTAACTTTATCATCATTGTTTTCAAAGCTATCCTGTGTCAACTTATATGACTGCATCTCAGATCTCAACTGCATGTTTTCAGAGATTAGTCTTTGAATTTCACTGTCAACCTGGCTCTGTGTGACTTGCACAGTTGGACTCTCCAGGGGTTCACTGTCTTCTGGAGATTTTGTGGAGTTGACTGGGCTCTCATACACAAGTAGCACAGCTGTGAACAAAGGTTAATGGCTTTCCAATGTATCAGACTGTAAGTCAAGAAGTGCTCGGGCTACATGGTGTTTCTCCCGCGTCTCACCCCTCTTCAACACTCTTTGGAATCTGAAATATAATAACACGGTTTAAATAAGAGCATTGTTTAAATGACATCACAAAGTTAATGTACATACTAGAATGTTCCAAAAAGGTGTAAATTCAACATTCAAGAAGAAGAATCTTGAAGATTAAATATTTGATTGTGAAATTGAAAACTGTTTTCATAATCCTCCATAAATGTATTGATTATCTACCAATTGGCACAGGTTTGAATCCCGGCTACGTGCTTATTGCCTGTGATATGCATATAGATCTTATACAAATGCACAATAGTTGTACTGATGTGGGATGCATTTGGAGAAGTCGCTTACATTTGTTTATTGGTAATTACTGTTACCTCGTTTGTGGTAGACGCGAACTAACATTTAGTGGTCTAACCAGACTTTTGTTTTCTTTATGTCGACACATGTCTAGCAGAGGTATAATACGGCACTTGTACTTCCTTGCCATTGAGCTAGCTTTTATGGCGACGTGGTAGAGTGTCCGCTTAGGGTACTGGAGGACCCGAGTTCAAATCCAGCTCGGGGCGATGTACTTTTAACGGTTACACATGTCTAAGGGTTCAAATCCTCTTTGTGTATGTAGGTGCAATTTAAAAAACACACTGCTTATTCAACATTTGAAAAAAGATTGCATACCTTTTACAATTTGACTCAACCTTGGTCTGTTTCTTCTGCGATTTAGTAGGAGTCTGTAGAGGCTCACCAAGCTTTAAAGTTGGTGCCCAGTCTGGATTAGCTCGATCATACATGCTGGCAGGGCGACCTAAAATATTACGTACCAAAAATGTTTATTACCTGACAAACTGTCATAAGACTTGCCACTCACACGCTTCTGCCAACCAGCATCAACACTAACTTCAATATCTTTTGACCTACAAAAGAAGAATAAAGTTACAGCTGAATAAAAAAAATTATATGTCATATTACAGAGAATGTTTTACTTCAATGTCTTAAACTGCCTCACTACTTTCTTTCAGTAATTTACCTTGTCAGTATATGAAACTAGTAACATGAATCAAAGTGCAACTGAATTAGTATCAATACAATTTTCTAAGAGTATAACATAGGATTTGCTGATAATCTATACCTTCTGTGTGTTGTAGAGGAATATCTGACAATACAGAATTTTACTTTCCTATAACACAACCTATGACTGAAGTAAATCTGGACTACAACTCATAACTGAAATTAATCTGGTCTAAAACTGAAACAGGGCTGGTCTATAACTGAAGTAGATATGGTCCATAAGACTATAACTGAAGTAGATCTGGCACACAATTGAAATAGATCTGGTCTATAATAATGTAGAAAGGTCTAGTCTATAACTGAAGTAGATCTTAATGAAATAGATCTAGTTTCTAGATCTGGTCTATAAATGAAGTAGATCTTAATGAAATAGATCTAGTTTGTAGATCTGGTCTATAAATGAAGTAGATCATAATGAAATATATCTAGTTTGTAGAACTGGTCTATAAATGAAGTAGGTCTTAATGAAATAGATCTGGTCTATAAATGAAGTAGATCTAGTATAAAACTGATGTAAACTAGACCTATCACTAAATGTGATTAATACCCTTGAAAGACTGCTCTATAAACTGAGGAAGTTAGTAGTAACAGGATACTTTGCAAAAAAAAATAAAATAGAGATATTATTCTTGGCAATAACTCTGAAATTTGTCAAGATGGAATTATGGTTCTTGTACACTGCACTTCCTCTAATTGTCCTGGACCATTATATGAAGTTGCATTGAATTCAAACTAATAGTTTTCAAGTTATGTGCCGGACAAAGAAAATTTACAAAGGACAATAACTCTGTTATTAGTCAATTACGGTTCCTTTGCACTGCACTTCCTCTCAGTGTGCTTAACTATTGTATGAAGTTGTATTGAATTCTAACCAGTAGTTTTCAAGTTATGCTCCAGACAAGGAAAAGTAACAAAGGGCAATAACTCTGCAATCAGTTAGATGGAGTTATGGTTCTTGTACACTGCACTTCCTCTCATTGTGCCGGACCATTGTATGAAGTTGTATTGAATTCTAACCAGTAGTTTTCAAGCTATGCTCTGGACAAGGAAAAGTAACAAAGGGCAATAACTCTGTAATCAGTCAAGATGGCATTATGGTTCTTGTACACTGCACTTCCTCTCATTGTGCTAGACCATTGTATGAAGTTGTATTGAATTCCAACCAGTTGTTTTCAAGCTATGCTCCGGACAAGGAAAAGTAACAAAGGGCAATAACTCTGTAATCAGTCAAGATGGAGTTATGGTTCTTGTACACTGCACTGCCTCTCAATGAGTTTGACCATTTTATGAAGTTGTATTGAATTCCAACCAGTAAATTTCAAGTTATGCTCCGGACAAGGAAAATGCAACAGTCCAACTGACCGACTTATCGACTGATCGACTAATAAACCAACCAATGGTTTTATATACCTACGAAGATTCAGGGGTTCAGGGGTATAATAAGTATAACAAGAGCTGTCTCATGACAGCATGCTTGACTATTCGAAAGCTTGTCGGTAAAATGGGGTTTTTGTCTAAGAACAGGTGTATTGTGTAATTGTCTATAAGAATTAAGGTCAAAGATATGAAACTTGTTCAAAGACCTTTGTAAATGAACATTACTTGCAAAGCCTTACTCTGGATTATGTAAGCCAACTGGGGGGAGGAGGGGGGGATAATTTAAAAGAAATACATCACCTTGTACATTTGATCATGAATAACTTTGTAAGGTTTCAAAATTGATATGTATAAAATTAAAAAAGCATGACCGCTGCATGCTGCATAACTATTCTGTGACATTTCAAAAGTAAGCAATTTCGAGTATTTCAAACAATAGTCTGGTAAAAACTGTGACAAAATTCTAAGTTAAAAAGGGGCATAAATATGTCAAAAATCAAAACTATGGTCATCATTAATAAGTAATTAAATGAAAGTGATCTAAAATCTGTACTGGAAGTAACATTACTGAAAAGCATAGCAGCTGTCACTGTCAGTTTTTCCTCTGTTGTTAAGTATCAACACACCTACTTTCAATCACTGGTGCTAGTAGATACTTCTTTCTTAAATGATGATTAGAGGAATTCCTTGTGAGGATTCGGTCACAAAATAGTTGTGACAGGAAGACATTTACAGTTTAAACCCTTCTCAACACTATCAAAAAGAGGAGCATTCTAGGCAAGTTGTAACAGCCATGCTTTTCTACTAGCTCTTTAGAGACTTGGTTAAGTGTACGTTTTATTTAGCATGCATAACTTTCAATCCATAGTAGAGGTTATGTTGGCTTTTCCTTATTGATTTACTTAGTCCACTTGTACATGTATTTTCAACTTTTTTGGTATCACTTCGACTGTACCAACCAGACATTGAAAGGCCTGTATAACTATGGTTTGCTATCACTTTGACTGTACCAACCAGACATTGAAAGGTCTGTATAACTAGGTTTTGCTATCACTTTGACTGTACCAACCAGACATTGAAAGGCCTGTATTACTAGGTTTTGCTATCACTTTGACTGCACCAACCAGACATTGAAAGGCCTGTATTACTAGGTTTTGGAATACTTATCATTACTGAACCTATCCATTCCTCTACACTGAATACTGTTTTAGGAATGTGAGTCATTTTCTTTACCCTACCACAAATTTTGGTAGACTTGTTAAACACGGTATAGAAGTTCCAAGCCCTTCTCCTCGATGAAACAGCATCCATCAAAACTGCCAAAACCTTGCCACCTTTAACAACTATGGCAGTAATGGAGTATTTCTGTAAAAAGGGGATTAACAACTGCAATTATTTTATTATATGCATAGTAATGTTCAGGTTAGTTCTAACAAAAGAATTCTGGTCAATTTTACCCTTAGTATTTGTTTGTTCCAGTCTATAAATCAAAGCACTGAGAGTACTGGTAGAGTGATGACATTGAAATACAGTAGATCTGATAAACATTGTAGTATCTGTGCTTTTTCTAAAGGTGGGTGTATTGTTGAAGTATAGCATATCTTTTCTAGGCTTTTGTAGATATTCCACGGTACTTCAATGAAAGAAAGGTAACGGCACCACATATTTTTTCAGGAACAATGATGTACTGTTGAGAGCTAATTGCTTGAGGTTATGGAGTGCAACATCTTATTGATGTTTGGAGTGAATGTAAAAAACCTTTTGAACTATTTATAAACTTTATTCAAAATCCAGTCTTATGATAATTTGCAATACAACCAGAGATCAACAAGTAAATGGAATGTGCATCTCACCATGAGCCAGTGCATAGGTTATTCATGCCTGGATTCATCCATTATCATTCATCTATCATTCATTCATTCATCCATCAATTATCATGCATCATTCATTCATTCATCCATCCATTATCATTCATTCATTCATCCATCCATCCATCCATCCATCCATCCATCCATCCATCCATCCATCCATCCATCCATCCATTCATTCATTCATTCATTCATTCATTCATTCTCATTCATCCACCAGTCATTCATTCAATTGTTTGTTGTATAAATGTTATTTCTTTTCTGAAGGCCACATTGTAAGTAAATCAAATGTTTTATTTTATTATTATCATTATTATCGAAAAAGGCAATTTGGAAATTATGGTCAGTATTGCATATCAAAAGTAGGGACACTACAATGCTAAAATATAACAGGCAAAATAAGAAACTATAAAAATTATATACAAACATGTCATAAAACAAAACAGTAAAAAGGTCAGACTAAGAATATAACTACAAATAAACTGATGTAGCGCAAACAATATTGACCACGAGTTTTTACTCCTATTGAATGTAACATTTAAGAGAGCAACAGTGTGTAAGAACAATGTTGTTTTATTGTATGCGTATTACATCACTTATATGCATGGCTGATCAAATACCATTAAGTGGTGATGTTTCAAATGATTGCCATTATTCATTGACAAAAATACACATATTTAAAGTGTGAAATAATTACATATTAAAACAAACTGCAACAGAAGAGAAATAAAGGGAGACAATCCAGAAAGGAAAGAGTTATAACATGGTTCATACAGAAGTTCCGAGACAAAATTCAAGTACTTTTCAAGGACTTTTTTCTAATTTTCAAGGACTAAAATGATGCGCAAAATCCGACTTCATATCGGGATACATAGTCAAATGTCGCCTTAAATCATATTTGAAAGACAATGTAATATGTATCTTGGCTATTATACCCCCGAAACGAAGTTTGGGGGGGTATATAGGAGTCACCCGGTGGTTGGTCGGTCGGTCGGGCGGTCGGTCGGGCAGGAGGTCAGGCGGTCCGTTGCATTTTCCTTGTCCGCAGCATAACTTGAAAACCACTGGTTGGAATTCAATACTACTTCATACAATGGTCAAGCACAATAAGAGGAAGTGCAGTGCACAAGAACCATAACTCCATCTTGACTAATTACAGAGTTATTGCCCTTTGTTACTTTTCTTTGTCCGGAGCATAACTTGAAAGCTACTGGTTGGAATTCAAAACAACTTCATACAATGGTCAAGCACAATAAGAGGAAGTGCAGTGCGTAAGAACCATAACTATCTATAGTAATTACAGAGTTATTGCCCTTTGTTACATTTCCTTGTCCGGAGCATAACTTGAAAATTACTGGTTGGAATTCAAAGCAACTTCATACAATGGTCAAGCACAATAAGAGGAAGTGCAGTGCACAAGAACCATAACTCTATCTATAGTAATTACAGAGTTATTGCCCTTTGTTACATTTCCTTGTCCGGAGCATAACTTGAAAACTACTGGTTGGAATTCAATACAACTTCATACAATGGTCAAGTACATTGAGAGGAAGTGCAGTGCACAGGAACCATAACTCTTTCTTGACTAATTACAGAGTTATTGCCCTTTGTTACTTTTCCTTGTCTGGAGCATAACTTGAAAACTACTGGTCAGTAAGAGTGTCTTCCCCTGATTTTTTTGCAAATGGCGTGATGAAAACTAAGGGAGGTAACTGTGTTTAACTAAATAAATTCAGTAAGAGTGACCTCCCCTGATTTTTTTGCAAAATGTCTTCGAAACAAAGGGAGGTGACTGTGTTATACTAAAAAGTTAAGTCAGTAAGAGTGACCTCCCCTGATTCTTTTGCAAATGGCATTATGAAAACAAAGGGAGGTAACTGTGTTTTACTAAACAATTAAGTCAGTAAGAGTAACCTCCCCTTCTTTTTGCAAATGGCGTCGTGAAATCATAGGGAAATACCTCTTTTTTCCTATAGAATTCAGACAGTAAGAGTGACCTCCCCTGATTTTTTTTGCAAATGGCGGTATGAAAACAAAGGGAGCCAACCGTGTTTTACTAAAAAATTAAGTCAGTAACGGTGATCTCCCCTGATTTTTTTGCAAATGGCGTCATGAAAGCAAAGGGAAGTAACTCTGTTTTCCTAAAAAATAAAGTCGGTAAGAGTGACGTCCCCCGATTCATTTTGCAAATGGCGTCATGAAAACAAAGGGCAATAAATGTTTAAAAAAAAAAAGTAAGTCAGTAGAGTGACCTCCCCTGATTTTTTTTGCAAATGGCGTCGTTAAATCAAAGGGAATCAACTTTTAAAAAGAACAAAATACATTTTTTTTGGCTTTTTAACCTTTTATTCTTTTTATTATCTTTATTTAGGTGTTATTATAAATGAGAAACAGTTAATGACAATTCAGTACAGAACTATAGCAGTAAATACATTTATAAAACTATACAATATTGACAAGACGGAATTGAGCATAAAATACCTTCCAAATTATATCACTATTTTGGCTGTTGAAGTTATGATACGCATTATTTATGCAAAACTATATTACATGCATGCATGCTCAGATTAACATTGTTTATAGAGAGAATTAACAATAACAATCTAACAATAAATACACATGATGAAGGGAGATAATCATGAAAGACTAACTAACCAATACTTCTTGTAGTAAACCTTGTGTCAGGATTAATTATAATAAGATTCCTGTTTTAACTAATGGTAAAAATGTGCATCTCCTAATGAAAAAGCTGGTTTACATTTCGTAATACTTGCATGACAATTTTTTTTATTCTATTCCCTTAAATACTTGGTCATAATTCGACCAAATACGATCCAAATATGATACAAAAATATAACGAATCTGCTGACGTACATTATAAGTGGTATCACTATTATTAATGTTATCATCAGCATCACCTTCAACATCATGTCGTTAAAAATAGTTTCTCTATTATTTAGGATTACAGAAGGCGGAATGATTATATAACGTAAAGTCAAACTGCAAAATATATATGTTATAATAACACAATGTATGCACATTGTATGTGAACATTTTATTTACACTTAAATGTATTAATGTACTGAGAATAGTTCTGAAAAGAAACGCTTAAGAGCATCATTAAGATTTACGAAGATGAATTTACAAAATAGAGTAATGATATACCTGTGTTCAGTTCTGTTTTATTTGCACAAAATTAAACAACGTCACCGTACAACTTTTTCGTATCTATTTCACTTCTTCACGTAAAAAAATGTAAGAAAGCATTTCTTATTTTTTCACAATATCATTTTGATAAAAACTACTGTGCTGCATTTAAAACAGACACTGTCTTGTCAGTACAGATAACATCCAGATGCTTTCTTTCTTTGAAATGAATGTGCTCAAGGCAATTATATCCAAAGGGAACAAATAGTGACTATTTCTTTAAACTGTAGGAGCTCAATATAATTCTGATAATTCTATGAAAACGTGCAAGAAAATTTTTCTTGACCCTGTCATCCCTGTTTCTCTCACATATGTCACCATACTACAATGATACAAAAGATCGATACAACAAGGGATGGCGGCGTATATGTAAGAAGCAGGAAAAACTGTCAAATACCACGTCATACACTCAAAACTGCAATTACAAAGAAACATTTTAAGTTTTCATCATATAAAAACGAATTTTTTACATTATTCTAACACAGTTACAATACAAAAATGTAGCAATTTAAAATCCAGATCTAAAATATAAAAAAAGAAAAGTGTGAATAACACTAAAATATAATTTAATCAACTTAAAAATAACTACACGGAGATAACATCCTACGGAAGCGTATACTGATCATTCTTATATATTACATAAAGTCAAACCGCAAAATATATATCATAATAACACAATGTATACATTGTACACATTTGTATTTGAACATTTTATTGATACTTAAATGTACTATTACTAAATAAGTATGTGTACTTATGTTACTAAATTTGGTACACTTACATAATGCAATTTTTATCTCCAAAGAAAAATCTTGATATGCAAAATAGGCAAAATAGTCTTAAATTTGAAAAATATGAATCTTTCGGAAAAAGGACGCTTTAGATCATATCAAAATTTACGAAGGATAAATGTTACAGAATTTAAAAAATATCAGATGAGAGACTTTGCTAAACTAAGTACACAATTTTTAAGTACACAATATCTCCAGCTTATTTCGCCTTCTATCTGCCATACAAACAGCAGAACAGATATACATGTACTATCAACTAAAAAAGACGAACCTATTAAATATATCTGCTTTTGAGTAAAATTTAAACAAAAATTTTTTTTTTAAAGTCCAATGATCAGGTTAGATTTATATAGCTGTTTCGTATCTATTTCAATTCTTAACGAAAAAGTATTGTTAGATTTTTTAACAATATCATTTTGAAAAACTACAGTGCTGCATTTAAAACCAGATACTATGTTGTATTTCTTTCTTTGAAAGAATGTGCTCAAAGCAATTGTAATATCAAAAAGGATCAAGGAGCTTTAACGATGTCACTTAGTCTGAATTGTTGAACTCTTAGTATTAATTTACATCACTGATTGTCTACAACTTCTTTTTATATATATTTATGCTTTCCAATTTGGAGCATAATTGAATGATGCAATTCTTTTGCACAGGCTTGTCCAGGTATCTTTTTCTTATCCTGGGAAACATGCAAAAATATAAAAAAAGAAAAGTGTGAATAACACTTAAATCTAATTTAATCAACTTAAAAATAACCACACAGAGATAATATCCTACGGAAGTGTATACTAATCCTTTTATAGTGTACGTAAAGTCAAACCGCAAAATGTATATCATAATAACACAATGTATACACATTTGTATTTGAACACTTTTCTTGAATTTGAAAAAATATGAATCTTTCGATCATCATAAAATTTACGAAGTAATAGTGTTATAGAATTTACAAAATATAAAATGAGAGACTTGGCTACACAAAGAACCAAATTTGAAAAAGAACACAATATCCTCAGCTTATTTTGTTTTCTATTTGCCATACCAACAACAAATCATATATCTAGCAACTTAAAAATATGAAAATGTTAAATATATCTCATTTTGAGTAAATTTTATACAAGACAAATAATTTTAAAGTCAAATGATCATGTTAGATTTTCTTATAAAGAAAAATTGATTTACTGATGAAGTAATGATAGAGCTGTGTTTAGTCCCAGATGACAGTTGTACCGCCCACTCAGTGTCAATGTCAATTACTCAACAGGGTGTAGACAACGTATTTTAAAATAAAGAATGAAAAGTTACTGTAAACCAAATAATTATCATGTTCTCATTTTCGTGCAATTAATTCCTGAAATCTTGTTTCGGTATGAGGGAATCTATGTTTGCTATCAACACTAGTCTACTTTGTGAAAAGAGCAAACAGAATTCTCATGGTTTACAGTATACTATTGTTGTTATTATTATTAATGTAACTGTTATTATAATTGTTATTATCATTATTATTGTTTTTATTGCTGTTATTATTACCATTATTATTGTTTTTTAGTCATTGTTGTTGTTGTCGAGGAGAAAAACGTGTGTTAACGGGGAGATTCACATTCCGTTATAACCCGTTTTCATTTATGCACAGAACAGGGCCATTGTAAACAATGGACCTGTCTTCCAAGTTGTACAGCGTCAACAACACCGGCGTTTTATTTTTATGATTATTTTTTATGTTATTTATGCTAGAATAGCGTTAACGAACGTTTTTTTTGTGTTATAAACACCTGCAAAAGCCCTCAGGACATGTTGGTGGCCTCGCCCTAACGGGCTCGGGCACAAAGCATCCCTTGGGTTTCTGCAGATTGTACAACACCAAAAAAAGTGTGTTAACCCTACATTCTAGTATTAAATGTGATGTTTTTGCCTATTTTGCCCGTGTTTTAACAAGAGGAAAAACGTTTGTTAACGGAGAGATTCACGCGCCGTTATAACCAGTTTTCATTTATGCTCGTTACAGGGCCTTTGTAAACAATGGACCTGTCTTCCAAGTCTTTCATCAAGCACGGCATCAACAGTGCCGGGTTTAAACCGCTAGTGACGTCATAAATCATAACGTAAACAACACGGACCTTGTCCCGTGCACTGTTGAATGTCTTACCAGTTAGAATGTTTCATTTTTATTTTTATGATTTTTATGTTAGAATAGTGTTAATGAACGTTTTGTCGTATTATAATACCTGCAGAAACCCTCGGGAAATATTGATGTCCACGCCCAAACGGGCTCGGGCACCAACCATCCCTTGGGTTTCTGCAGATGTTGTAACACTGAAAAATGTATGTTAACTCTACATTATTGTTTTTATTGTTGTTATTATTGCCATTATTATTGTTGTTGTTGTTGTTTTATTGTTGTTATTATTGTAGTCATTGTTATTAATTCGTACTCTATTTTAAACTGTATAACCTACAACCTACTGAGTAAGCGACATTGAAACAGATGGACAATACCACTAGGGTTAGCGACATATGCTTATTTCTAAACATCGAAAAAATCTAAGATCGTTCTTACAACTAGAAAGGAGCTAAGTTAATATCCATTTCTAAAAAAGTAGAAAATTGTGTACAACACTGAGATTTGATGTTGATGCAATTTAAAAACTGTTTCTATTGGTCAATATTTAAATGATTTTTGTACAATCTCCTAAAGTGAAAGCTCTTATAACAAAGTATTTAACATGAATTTTAACAGGCTTTCTTAAATAAAATTCATTTAAAGATTTTTAAAGCTGCTGGTACAACACCAAAATTAACATTCCATTTGAGAGTCTAAAACTGCTTAAAATGAAAGCGTTATATTTAAATGACATTTCTTGAATGCAAACAAAAATGAAATTATATTTTAAGCATCCCTAATTGATCTTATTAGAAAAACATACGTACACATGCACAATATAAGTTACTTATTAAGAAAATATAAATGGAGTAAGTATACGCTTCCGTAACATCAAAATAACATTCATATCTCAAACATAAAATATACCATATCAATAAAGATGTTAGCTAAAACTAACATATAAAATAGTTGATTATTATTATCAGATTCTGTGACATGGATCCACATGTATTAACATAACTTACACATAAAACATTAATTAAAGCCCCATGATCCCTTAGAATATATCGTATATTTTGATTTACTGATGAAAAAATATAGACATTCATAAATGTACCATTTAGATCTAAAACAGTCAGTTTTGCACGCATTTTTAAAGGTAATGAAAATGCAGGAGTTGGCCTTTAAAATTAAGACCCGCAAAAATACAAATTAACAAAAATCATAATCTAGCATCGAGCTCTAAAACATGAAACTCTTTTAGTCCAGTAAAAATCCTGTGATGATATTTCAATGCATACTGCAGTGTCTTAATGAAGAACTATCTCATTCATGTCTCTCGGCATACACAGTCATAGAAAGCTACAGTAGTCAAAACTGTTTTAACACGCTCCTAGCAGTCAACAATCCACTATTCTCATCTTCAACACTATGCCAGTCAATCAACACAAGAAAAAAACAGATGTCCCTTATCACTCAAAGTCTATAGTAGCTAAGAATGTCAGCGAACCCGGTTCATTTACTAGGCACCAGGTAGTACATAAAAATGTAGGCATTTGAAGTTTTGGAAGTCTAAACAATGTCTATAGTTGCTGTACACGTAAACTGCCATGATTGATGTAACAGGGTGGATACTGTATTATCATCAAGTTCTGAAAATAAAAATAGACAAACCGATTATTAGAAATAATGAAAGAAACACTGTGCATGTAGATGACATTTTCCCAGTAAGGATAGGGATAGCTTTTAAATGTTAAATTTAAACTTTCAGAGAAATAACTTCTATCATTTTGTTCAGTGTGAGCAAACCCTATGAACTAGAAATGATACATTTAATTTCCAAATGAATGACAAGACAATTCCGTTTTGAAAACTTACCTATGATTATGAACATGTATAACCTCCCTAGGTCTACTTGTGTAAGTATCAACCTTTTAAGTGGAGGGGGTTTGGTCAATGGCTTGCATTCTAACTGAGTTTTGCTTTAACAAAGCGCCGTTTATAAACAAGAAAAATTGCACACTTACCTGATTCATAATTTGCAATTAACCATTCTGCGAGTGGATTTTCTCGTTCTGTATTTGAGATACGTCTTAGTACCTGAAGCGTAAGTGTTAAAGTCCTCACTAACATTCCATCATTTTTATTATAATTTATATACATGTTTTAAGAAGTCAAGAAGGTTGTATCAAAAAGCTATAAACAGTAACTACAAACATCAACTTCCTGTCACATACACATGTTTGCATTCTGAATATCCAGTTAGCGCAGTAGATAATGAGGTAGTATCTACGGTCCATTTTTCTTCAATTCAGTGTACATATAATTTTTAGTGCGCACTTGATCTCCAATTCACATGGCCAGAATGGAATAAAACTTTGCATTGGTGGTTGGTACCAAGCTGAGGTGTGCACTATCAGAGGTCACTTTGACCTTGACCATTGACCCACTGACCCAAAGACAATAGGAAACATTTACAGGTTAAAGTGATCCTTCAAAAACAAATGAAAATTGCGACCTGTAGGAAAAGTTTACGGACAGTTAGGAAATTAATGATAATTACCTCAACAAGACTATTCTGAGTCATTGAGATTCGGGCAATAGCAAAAAGGACTTGCTTTGGGGTCTTGTCATTTTCACGAGCTTGTGATTTATGCAGTGAGCAAACGGTTCGACATCACCTTCATGCAATCTTTCACAGTTTCAGTGAGAGTGTTCGTGCTACATAAAACGACAATCCATCTAAACGACACCGACCAGGAATACACGTGCCCTCGGGTAATCTGTATTAACCTGCAAAACATATCAATTTATTAAAGTGACGTCATATGTTTGCTTTGCTAAAATAAACAGAAAAATGTTGGTTTTGATGTTATATAATGATATTTTACTTTTGGTGCTGAAATTTTAAATTATAACATGATATAAGATTTAAACCAACAATTATCCTTTATATTTTTAGGACACAGCGTCAGCAGGACACGACTCTAATACTGATGTTTTCAGTGGAATTCTGGTATGCCATCCATATATAAGGAAATTGGCCAAACCATCTGCATGGAAAAGATAACATATATGACAAACCAAGCGGATAGAAATATCTTCCTTGACCTACAAAACTTGGCAGCATCACAACCCTTTTGTTATAAGCAATACAATTTGAAAGTTAAAGCCAACGTTAAGTTTTTGTTCTCCGGACGATACAAAAAGTAAACTGATATCGAGGAATACATGTATAGAACAACACATAACACACTGCTAGCAGCATAAGCGTCTCTCTTCAAAACATGTATGCGTTTTTTCTTTTTTTATAAATGTTTAAGTCATTTTTCTTGTTATAAGTATTAATCTGTCTTTAAACAGTAAATGTCAATGTGTATATACAGTCGATGCTGCAACGTGCCAAGTATGTAACGATATTGGTTGGTTAACATTTACTTTGCTGACGTTAAGTGACCCCACCTTTGTGACAAGTACATCCATAATCAACCCATACTTCAAAACGATACAGTTGATGTCAAATAAATGAGTATAAACAAACCTGATTCAGTTGACACAGTCGTACTTCATTTGCAATGCAGATCATGATCACTTTGCATACAGGTGTTGTCAGGTGACACTCGGTTGATTCCACACCACTGTTCTGTTGTATCACAAACGAATGTTCTGTACCGGTACCTGTAAACTTTGAATTATTTTATAACAATACTTCTTATCTACATTTTAAAGTGTTTTCTTGTCATATATATATATATATATAGTCCTAAGGTTTAAAACCCTTTAAATGCCGGAAAAGCAATATATATAAGTAATTAAATAAAAATGACTTGATATGGCTTTAAAATAATGATTTAATTAACTAAATTAACTAGCACGTTAATTTAGTTAATTAAATCATTATTTTAAAGCCAAGTCATTTCTTTTATATTTAATATATAATATATATATATATATATATAGTAGATTTAATAAATCAAATATGTGAACTGTAACAACTAATGGAATGTATGGTTAAATGATTTTACACAGTCGAATCTGTGGCCAGCCAAGTATATAACAATAGTGGTCTTTTAACATTTTCTCAGCTGGCGACTTTAATGATACTATATAGCCGATGTAAACTAATTATTCTAAACTATCGTGCCACTGACCAGTGACTCTGCCTTTGTGACAAGAGCGGACCATAATCATGTGACAAATCATTGCAAAAAAAGTAAGTTATAACAAACCCGGTTGAGGCGACAAAGCAGTCCGTTGCAACCATTGTAGACCAAAGTCAAGATGCCCACAGGGGTCCTCGGGTAGAAATAATTTGGTGAGCTACCAAATTTCTGTTGTATTCTGTATCTGTAAACTTGTAATCTCATAACAGTACCCACTTCATTTTTAATAAAACTTAATTAGCTTCAACCGTTGGATATTTATAGAAGTCTTATTTAAATGGTATATACAGTCAGAGTTTTTGCAAACAAAGAATTAACAAGAGTGAAGTTTAACATATGCAACTAGTAAGTATGTCAATTATAATCTCAGTATGTGTAACATCAACCAAAATTAACTCCTTAGAATGACAGGTTTACTGCCTTTGATTCCAGTATGGACCGGAATTATGTGATACGGTCATTGTAAATATAGTAAGTTATAACAAACCAATTGTTGGTGCCATCAATGTAGATCATGATCAGCTTGCCCATCCGTGTCGTCAATTGGCAATCGGTACTTCTGTTGTACGTTTCACAAACACATATTCTGTACCTGTAAACTTGTATCATTTTTCATTAAAATTCGCCTGTTTAATTCTTGAAAAATGTTTAATTTCCTTATCATAAACACTAATAAGATTAAATTATTTTTACGTTTGGAACTTCTGATATAAAGGTGTACACACAGTTGTAGCTGCAAAAATCATTTAACATAATATTCTGCTGTTAACAAGTGCGCGATATTGACCATAATACTAAGATAAATCGCTGTTAAATAAGGAAGTTATAAACAAACCGCCACCAGTGTACTATAGATCATGGTTCAAATCACATCGGTGTCATCAGTTTGACATCGTAGTTGTCAGGCGGACAATGCTGTCCTCAGGTGTACATCGGTTGATTTGGTACCAGTTTCTGTTGTACGGTTCGCAAGCGGTATTGTGTAACTGTAAAACAACAAACAGTACATCCTTTTAATTCTTGAAAAACGGTTCATTTATTTTTCTTGTCATACAAAATGAATTAAATTGTATGAGAACTTTAAAATACTTGAAGAAAGTCTAAGTAAACATGTACAGCTGAACCAAACAAAGTATATAACAAGAGAGGCCATCCAACATCTATTCTACTGGCGATTAGTAGGTCAGAATCAATAGCATAATTCAATTGTAAGCTTTCAAATTGTATGATTTTGTTAGCTTTCAAACAGGCTTTATAAAACTGTACGCATATATTATTATAATTTCTGTATGAACCTTACATTCATGACAACTGTTTATTTCATTATCCTTGAGACGAATACGTAATATACTTGACTGTAACATTCAATAGCTTTTTTATGAAAGTCCAAGTACATTAACAACAAGCAAGAAAATATTTAAGCATTTAAACTTGAAGACTAGTGTAAACTATGAGTATCTTTGAACAATAAGAAAACACACTATGTCTGCAAACGAATGTTATGTACCTGTAAGCAAGTATTATTCTAAGCTCTATTTCTTCAACATACATTTAGTAAGTTTAACTAACCTGCTGGCATGAAATGAATCTGCTTTTGCAACCAATGTAGACCATGATCAAGTTTACACTCCTGTTTTTCAGATATGCTTCCAAAAAAAAAACATTCCATACCTGTAAACATGTCACATGATTATTTTCATTCTAAATTTTATACAGCTATGTAAAGTAAAACATAATAAAAACATACATTGCAAAGATTAGCATGTCAGTTTTAAATTCATTTTAAATTTC
>JAFMSR010000005.1:15990592-16031262 GCA_022818135.1 Saxidomus purpurata
AACAAAGGGAGGTAACTGTGTTTTACTAAAAAATTAAGTCAGTAAGAGTGACCTCCCCTGATTTTTTTGCAAATGGCGTCGGGAAAACAAAGGGAAAGTAACTGTGTTTTCCTAAAAATTAAGTCAGTAAGAGTGACCTCCCCTGATTTTTTTTGCAAATGGCGTCGTGAAAACAAAGGGAAATAACTCTGTTTTCCTAAAAATTAAGTCAGTAAGAGTGACCTCCCCTGATTTTTTTTGCAAATGGCGTCGTGAAAACAAAGGGAAGTAACTCTGTTTTCCTAAAAAAATTAAGTCAGTAAGAGTGACCTCCCCTGATTTTTTTGCAAATGGCGTCGTGAAAACAAAGGGAGGTAACTGTGTTTTACTAAAAAATTAAGTCAGTAAGAGTGACTTCCCCTGATTTTTTTTGCAAATGGCGTCGTGAAAACAAAGGGAAATAACTGTGTTTTCTAAAAAATAAGTCAGTAAGAGTGACCTCCCCTGATTTTTTTTGCAAATGGCGTCGTGAAATCAAAGGGAAATAACTCTGTTTATCTAAAAAATTAAGTCAGTAAGAGTGACCTCCCCTGATTTTTTTTGCAAATGGCGTCGTGAAAACAAAGGGAGGTAACTGTGTTTTACTAAATAATTAAGTCAGTAAGAGTGACCTCCCCTGATTTTTTTTGCAAATGGCGTCGTGAAAACAAAGGGAGGTAACTGTGTTTTCTAAAAAATTAAGTCAGTAAGAGTGACCTCCCCTGATTTTTTTTGCAAATGGCGTCGTGAAAACAAAGGGAAGTAACTCTGTTTTCTAAAAAATTAAGTCAGTAAGAGTGACCTCCCCTGATTTTTTTTGCAAATGGCGTCGTGAAAACAAAGGGAGGTAACTGTGTTTTACTAAATAATTAAGTCAGTAAGAGTGACCTCCCCTGATTTTTTTGCAAATGGCGTCGTGAGAACAAAGGGAAGGTAACTGTGTTTTACTAAAAAATTAAGTCAGTAAGAGTGACTTCCCCTGATTTTTTTTGCAAATGGCGTCGTGAAAACAAAGGGAAAGTAACTCTGTTTTCCTAAAAAAATAAGTCAGTAAGAGTGACCTCCCCTGATTTTTTTTGCAAATGGCGTCATGAAAACAAAGGGAGGTAACTCTGTTTAACTAAATAATTAAGTCAGTAAGAGTGACCTCCTCTGATTTTTTTTGCAAATGGCGTGATGAAAACAAAGGCAGGTAACTGTGTTTTACTAAATAATTAAGTCAGTAAGAGTGACGTCCCCTGATTTTTTTTGCAAATGGCGTCGTGAAATCAAAGGGAAGGAACTCTGTTATCCTAAAAATAAGTCAGTAAGAGTGACCTCCCCTGATTTTTTTTGCAAATGGCGTCGTGAAAACAAAGGGAGGTAACTCTGTTTTACTAAAAAATTAAGTCAGTAAGAGTGACCTCCCCTGATTTTTTTTGCAAATGGCGTGATGAAAACAAAGGGAGGTAACTGTGTTTTACTAAATAATTAAGTCAGTAAGAGTGACCTCCCCTGATTTTTTTGCAAATGGCGTCATGAAAACAAAGGGAAATAACTGTGTTTTCCTAAAAAATAAGTCAGTAAGAGTGACCTCCCCTGATTTTTTTTGCAAATGGCGTCGTGAAAACAAAGGGAGGTAACTCTGTTTTCCTAAAAAATTAAGTCAGTAAGAGTGACCTCCCCTGATTTTTTTGCAAATGGCGTGATGAAAACAAAGGGAGGTAACTGTGTTTTACTAAATAATTAAGTCAGTAAGAGTGACCTCCCCTGATTTTTTTTGCAAATGGCGTCGTGAAAACAAAGGGAAGTAACTCTGGTTTTCTTTAAAAAAATAAGTCAGTAAGAGTGACCTCCCCTGATTTTTTTTGCAAATGGCGTCGTGAAATCAAAGGGAAAGTAACTCTGTTTTCCTAAAAAATAAGTCGGTAAGAGTGACCTCCCCTGATTTTTTTGCAAATGGCGTCATGAAAACAAAGGGAGGTAACTGTGTTTAACTAAAAAATTAAGTCAGTAAGAGTGACCTCCCCTGATTTTTTTTGCAAATGGCGTCGTGAAAACAAAGGGAAGTAACTCTGTTTTACTAAAAAATTAAGTCAGTAAGAGTGACCTCCCCTGATTTTTTTGCAAATGGCGTCGTGAAAACAAAGGGAAGTAACTCTGTTTTACTAAATAATAAAGTCAGTAAGAGTGACGTCCCCTGATTTTTTTTGCAAATGGCGTCGTGAAAACAAAGGGAGGTAACTCTGTTTTCTTAAAAAATTAAGTCAGTAAGAGTGACCTCCCCCTGATTTTTTTTGCAAATGGCGTCGTGAAAACAAAGGGAGGTAACTCTGTTTTTTCTAAAAAAATTAAGTCAGTAAGAGTGACCTCCCCTGATTTTTTTGCAAATGGCGTCGTGAAAACAAAGGGAGGTAACTGTGTTTTCTTAAAAAATTAAGTCAGTAAGAGTGACCTCCCCTGATTTTTTTTGCAAATGGCGTCGTGAAAACAAAGGGAGGTAACTGTGTTTAACTAAAAAATTAAGTCAGTAAGAGTGACCTCCCCTGATTTTTTTTGCAAATGGCGTCGTGAAAACAAAGGGAAGTAACTCTGTTTTACTAAAAAATAAGTCAGTAAGAGTGACCTCCCCTGATTTTTTTGCAAATGGCGTCATGAAAACAAAGGGAGGTAACTGTGTTTTACTAAAAAATTAAGTCAGTAAGAGTGACCTCCCCTGATTTTTTTTGCAAATGGCGTCGTGAAAACAAAGGGAAGTAACTGTGTTTTCTAAAAAATTAAGTCAGTAAGAGTGACCTCCCCTGATTTTTTTTGCAAATGGCGTCGTGAAATCAAAGGGAAGTAACTCTGTTTTCTTAAAAAATAAGTCAGTAAGAGTGACCTCCCCTGATTTTTTTGCAAATGGCGTGATGAAAACAAAGGGAGGTAACTGTGTTTTACTAAATAATTAAGTCAGTAAGAGTGACCTCCCCTGATTTTTTTTGCAAATGGCGTCGTGAAAACAAAGGGAAATAACTCTGTGTTTTCTAAAAAAATTAAGTCAGTAAGAGTGACCTCCCCTGATTTTTTTTGCAAATGGCGTCGTGAAATCAAAGGGAAAGAACTCTGTTATCCTAAAAAAAAGTCAGTAAGAGTGACCTCCCCTGATTTTTTTTGCAAATGGCGTGATGAAAACAAAGGGAGGTAACTGTGTTTTACTAAATAATTAAGTCAGTAAGAGTGACCTCCCCTGATTTTTTTTGCAAATGGCGTCGTGAAAACAAAGGGAGGTAACTGTGTTTTACTAAAAAAATAAGTCAGTAAGAGTGACCTCCCCTGATTTTTTTTGCAAATGGCGTCGTGAAAACAAAGGGAAGGTAACTGTGTTTTCTAAAAAATTAAGTCAGTAAGAGTGACCTCCCCTGATTTTTTTTGCAAATGGCGTCGTGAAAACAAAGGGAGGTAACTGTGTTTATACTAAATAATTAAGTCAGTAAGAGTGACCTCCCCTGATTTTTTTGCAAATGGCGTCGTGAAAACAAAGGGGAAGTAACTCTGTTATCCTTAAAAAATAAGTCAGTAAGAGTGACCTCCCCTGATTTTTTTTGCAAATGGCGTCGTGAAAACAAAGGGAGGTAACTGTGTTTTACTAAATAATTAAGTGAGTAAGAGTGACCTCCCCTGATTTTTTTGCAAATGGCGTCGTGAAAACTAAGGGAGGTAACTGTGTTTAACTAAAAAATAAGTCAGTAAGAGTGACCTCCCCTGATTTTTTTTGCAAATGGCGTCGTGAAAACAAAGGGAGGTAACTGTGTTTTACTAAATAAATAAGTCAGTAAGAGTGACCTCCCCTGATTTTTTTGCAAATGGCGTCGTGAAAACAAAGGGAAAGTAACTCTGTTATTCTAAAAAAATAAGTCAGTAAGAGTGACCTCCCTGATTTTTTTGCAAATGGCGTCATGAAAACAAAGGGAGGTAACTGTGTTTTACTAAATAATTAAGTCAGTAAGAGTGACCTCCCCTGATTTTTTTTTGCAAATGGCGTCGTGAAAACAAAGGGAGGTAACTGTGTTTTCTAAAAAAATAAGTCAGTAAGAGTGACCTCCCCTGATTCTTTTTTTTTTTTTTTTTTTGCAAATGGCGTCGTGAAAACAAAGGGAAGGTAACTCTGTTTTCTAAAAAATTAAGTCAGTAAGAGTGACCTCCCCTGATTTTTTTTGCAAATGGCGTGATGAAAACAAAGGGAGGTAACTGTGTTTTACTAAAAAATTAAGTCAGTAAGAGTGACCTCCCCTGATTTTTTTTGCAAATGGCGTCGTGAAAACAAAGGGAAGTAACTGTGTTTTACTAAAAAATAAGTCAGTAAGAGTGACTCTCCCTGATTTTTTTTGCAAATGGCGTCGTGAAAACAAAGGGAGGTAACTGTGTTTTACTAAAAAAATTAAGTCAGTAAGAGTGACCTCCCTGATTTTTTTTGCAAATGGCGTCATGAAAACAAAGGGAGGTAACTGTGTTTTACTAAATAATTAAGTCAGTAAGAGTGACCTCCCCTGATTTTTTTTGCAAATGGCGTCGTGAAAACAAAGGGAGGTAACTGTGTTTTCCTAAAAAATTAAGTCAGTAAGAGTGACCTCCCCTGATTTTTTTTGCAAATGGCGTCGTGAAAACAAAGGGAAAGGTAACTGTGTTTTACTAAATAATTAAGTCAGTAAGAGTGACCTCCCCTGATTTTTTTTGCAAATGGCGTCATGAAAACAAAGGGAGGTAACTGTGTTTTACTAAATAATTAAGTCAGTAAGAGTGACCTCCCTGATTTTTTTGCAAATGGCGTCGTGAAAACAAAGGGAGGTAACTGTGTTTTACTAAAAAATTAAGTCAGTAAGAGTGACCTCCCCTGATTTTTTTGCAAATGGCGTCGTGAAAACAAAGGGAGGTAACTGTGTTTTACTAAATAATTAAGTCAGTAAGAGTGACCTCCCCTGATTTTTTTGCAAATGGCGTCATGAAAACAAAGGGAGGTAACTGTGTTTTACTAAATAATTAAGTCAGTAAGAGTGACCTCCCCTGATTTTTTTTGCAAATGGCGTCATGAAAACAAAGGGAAATAACTTGTTTTCCTAAAAAAATAAGTCAGTAAGAGTGACCTCCCCTGATTTTTTTTGCAAATGGCGTCGTGAAATCAAAGGGAAAGAACTCTGTTATCCTAAGAAAAAGTCGGTAAGAGTGACCTCCCCTGATTTTTTTGCAAATGGCGTGATGAAAACAAAGGGAGGTAACTGTGTTTTACTAAATAATTAAGTCAGTAAGAGTGACCTCCCCTGATTTTTTTTGCAAATGGCGTCGTGAAAACTAAGGGAGGTAACTGTGTTTAACTAAAATAAATTAAGTCAGTAAGAGTGACCTCCCCATGTTTTTTTGCAAATGGCGTCGTGAAAACAAAGGGAAATAACTGTGTTTCCTAAAAAAAATAAGTCAGTAAGAGTGACCTCCCCTGATTTTTTTGCAAATGGCGTCATGAAAGCAAAGGGAAGTAACTCTGTTTTCCTAAAAAATAAGTCAGTAAGAGTGACCTCCCCTGATTTTTTTTGCAAATGGCGTCGTGAAATAAAAGGGAAAGAACTCTGTTATCCTAAAAAAAAGTCGGCAAGAGTGACTTCCCCTGATTTTTTTGCAAATGGCGTGATGAAAACAAAGGGAGGTAACTGTGTTTTACTAAATTATTAAGTCAGTAAGAGTGACCTCCCGATTTTTTTGCAAATGGCGTCGTGAAATCAAAGGGAGGTAACTGTGTTTAACTAAATAAATTAAGTCAGTAAGAGTGAACTCCCCCGATTCATTTTGCAAATGGCATCATGAAAACAAAGGGAAATAAATGTTTTCAAAAAAAAGTAAGTCAGTAGAGTGACCTCCCCTGATTTTTTTTGCAAATGGCGTCGTTAAATCAAAGGGAATCAACTTTTAAAAAGAACAAAATATATTTTTTTGGGCTTTTATACTTTTTATTCTTTATTTACGTGTTATTATAAATGAGAAACAGTTAATGACAATTCAGTACAGAACTATAGAAGTAAATACATTTATAAAACTATACAATATTGACAAGACGGAATTGAGCATAAAATATCTTCCAAATTATTTCACTATTTTGGCTGTTGAAGTTATGATACGCATTATTTATGGAAAACTATATTACAAGCATGCACGCTCAGATTAACATTGTTTATAGAGAGAATTAACTTGCATTCTATCATCGTTTAAAATCTATCAAGCAAAACAGTGAAATGAATTTCTAACTTTATTTCTAACAATAAATACACATGATGAAGGGAGATAATCATGAAAGACTAACTAACCAATACTTCTTGTAGTAAACCTTGTGTCAGGATTAATTATAATAAGATTCCTGTTTTAACTAATGGTAAAAATAGAGAATATTAGGTTACTGTCTTAGTGTGATTGAATTTATTAGGCGAGTTGGAGAAAGGTTTATATGGCGAGGCTCATCATGCTTGGGATAAACCCTTAGAATTCAACAACAATGGTTTATCAGCAGATCAAGCATGCATCTTTCTTAATTATTTGCAGTTTTTCAAGAATTAAATATATTTATACAAACTTGGAACATCATGGGTGTTAAAGTGCACAGGCATTCAATTTTCAATCAAATACTTGGATATTTAACCATTTGGTCAGGGTCTATATAATAAAAACATCATGCTTGGGGATAAACCCTTTAAATGCAACAACATGCAATGGTTTATCAGAAGATCATGCATGCATTTTTCTTAAATATTAGCAGTTTTTCAAGAATTAAATATATTTACACATGGGTGTTAAAGTGCACAGCTTTCAATTTTCAATCAAATACTTCGATATTCTAACCGTTCTGGTCAGGGTCTATATAATAAATACATTTACTGTATGCTTTGGAGAATAAACTTTAAATGCAACAAACAATCAATGGTTTATCAGAAGTTCATACATGCATTTTTCTTAATTAAATAAAAGTTTCATGAATTAGATCTAAATTTATTTACGCATTTGCAACCATGACATTTATTGATGTTAAAAATTCAATATTATCAAAAGTTCAAGTTCATTCTATTTAAATTCAGATACATTTTAATCAATGTTTATTTTGGCAAAGAAAGAAATATTAAAACAGTGAAACAATTAATTTTGACAATTTAATACAGCATTTTCTTAAAAAATCATGATTAGATCTACCAGTATTTATGTATTTTGAAAATGACATTTGTTGATGTTGAAAATTAAATAATTATACAAAAGAAATGTTTGTATTTTTTGTGTCCCCCCCCCCCCCCCCCCCCCCCCCCAGCTTTTAATCAATGTTTAATTGTTTACATGTACTTTATGACCGACAAACTAGGTCATGAAAGTAGTCCGTCATCAGCTGTTGCTAAGGCCATTGAGGAAAGTTTTTGCGTAAAGCTGTCCTTAATGATTTAAGACTTGTCATTCATCTTTGATTTTGTACAAAATGACAATATTAGTACTAGCTATAAAAGCATGTGTAAAATGGCACATTGATACGAGTTGTAGCGCTTTAAAATCACTTTGATAGCCGATTAAAAGTTTAAAAATGGCGACTAAAAAAGAATGTCAGAATGGCATACCGTTGATGTCGTAAGCTTGCCTGTCGTGTAAACCTCATGTTTATACGACAGGCCCATTTTGTACAAATAAAGCAGTTATGGTAGGATAAATGTGCATCTCCTAATGAAAAAGCTGGCTTACATTTCGTAATACTTGCATGACAATTTTTTTTATTCCATTCCCTTAAATACTTGGTCATAATTCGACCAAATACGATCCAAATATGACACAAAAATATAAAGAATCAGCTGACGTACATTATAAGTGGTATCACTATTATTAATGTTATCATCAGCATCACCTTCAACATCACCCTTTTGTCGTTAAAAATAGTTTCTCTATTATTTAGGATTACAGAAGGCGGAATCATTATATAACGTAAAGTCAAACTATATATATTATATTAACACAATGTATGAACATTGTATGTGAACATTTTATTTATACTTAAATGTATTAATGTACTGAGAATAGTTCTGAAAAGAAACGCTTAAGAGCATCATTAAGATTTACGAAGTAAAGATGAATTTACAAAATAGAGTAATGATAAACCTGTGTTCAGTTCTGTTTTATTTGCACAAAATTAAACAATGTCACCGTACAACTTTTTCGTATCTATTTCACTTCTTCACGTAAAAAAATGTAAGAAAGCATTTCTTATTTTTTCACAATATCATTTTGATAAAAACTACTGTGCTGCATTTAAAACAGACACTGTCCTGTCAGTACAGATAACATCCAGTTGCTTTCTTTCTTTGAAAAGAATGTGCTCAAGGCAATTATATCAAAAGGGAACAAATAGCGACCATTTCTTTAAACTGTAGGAGCTCAATATAATTCTGATAATTCTATGAAAACGTGCAAGAAAATTGAATTTTTCTTGACCCTGTCATCCCTGTTTCTCTCACATGTGTCACCATACTACAATGATACAAAAGATCGATACAACAAGGGATGGTGACGTATATGTAAGAAGCAGGAAAAACTGTCAAATACCAAGTCATACACTCAAAACTGCAATTACAATGAAACATTTTAAGTTTTCATCATATAAAACGAATTTTTTACATTATTTTAACACAGTTACAATACAAAAATGTAGCAAATTAAAATCCAGATCTAAAATATAAAAAAAGAAAAGTGTGAATAACACTAAAATATAATTTAATCAACTTAAAAATAACTACACGGAGATAACATCCTACGGAAGCGTATACTGATCATTCTTATATATTACATAAAGTCAAACCGCAAAATATATATCATAATAACACAATGTATACATTGTACACATTTGTATTTGAACATTTTATTGATACTTAAATGTATTATTACTAAATAAGTATGTGTACTTATGTTACTAAATTTGGTACACTTACATAATGCAATTTTTATCTCCAAAGAAAAATCTTGATATGCAAAATAGGCAAAATAGTCTTAAATTTGAAACTTTCGGAAAAAGGACGCTTTAGATCCAAAATTTACAAAGGATAAATGTTACAGAATTTAAAAAATATAAGAGGAGAGACTTTGCTAAACTAAGTACACAATTTTTAAGTACACAACATCTCCAGCTTATTTCGCCTTCTATCTGCCATACAAACAGCAGAACAGATATACATGTACCTATCAACTAAAAAAGACGAACCTATTAAATATAATTATCTGCTTTTGAGTAAAATTTAATCAAAAATTTTTTTTAAAGTCCAATGATCGTGTTATATTTTCTCATAAAAAAAAATTAAAAAAAAAAAAAAATTTTTTTTCAAAATTTTTTTTTTTCCAAAAAAAAAAATATAGCTGTTTCGTATCTATTTCAATTCTTAACGAAAAGTATTGTTAGATTTTCTAACAATATCATTTTGAAAAACTACAGTGCTGCATTTAAAACCAGATACTATCTTGTATTTGTTTCTTTGTAATGAATGTGCTCAAAGCAATTATAATATCAAAAGGGATCAAGGGGCTTTAACGATGTCACTTAGTCTGAATTGTTGAACTCTTAGTATTAATTTACATCACTGATTGTCTACAACTTCTTTTTATATATATTTATGCTTTCCAATTTGGAGCATAATTGAATTATGCATTCTTTTGCACAGGCTTGTCCAGGTATCTTTTTCTTATCCTAGGAAACGTGCAAAAATATAAAAAAAGAAAAGTGTAAATAACACTTAAATCTAATTTAATCAACTTAAAAATAACTACACAGAGATAATATCCTACGGAAGTGATTACTAATCCTTTTATAGTGTACGTAAAGTCAAACCTCAAAATGTCTATCATAATAACACAATGTATACACATTTGTCTTGAATTTGAAAAAATATGAATCTTTCGATCATCATTAAAATTTACGAAGTAAAAATGTCATAGAATTTACAAAATATAAAATGAGAGACTTGGCTAAACAAAGAACAAAATTTGAAAAAGAACACAATATCCTCAGTTTATTTTGTTTTCTATTTGCCATACCAACAACAAATCATATATCTAGCAACTTAAAAATATGAAAATGTTAAATATCTCTCATTATGAGTAAAATTTATACAAGACAAATAATTTTAAAGTCAAATGATCATGTTAGATTTTCTTATAAAGAAAAATTGATTTACTGATGAAGTAATGATAGAGCTGTGTTTAGTCCCAGACGACAGTTGTACCGCCCACTCAGTGTCAATGTCAATTACTCAACAGGGTGTAGACAACGTATTTTAAAATAAAGAATGAAAAGTTACTGTAAACCAAATAATTATCGTGCTTCTCATTTTCTCAACGTGGCAATTAATCATTTGCATCATTTTATTTAAAAACTTGAAAATCCTGAAATCTTGTTTCAGTATGAGGGAATCTATGTTTGCTATCAACACTAGTCTACTTTGTGAAAAGAGCAAACAGAATTCTCATGGTTTACAGTATACTATTGTTGTTATTATTATTAATGTAACTGTTATTATAATTGTTATTATCATTATTATTGTTTTTATTGCTGTTATTATTATGTGTTTCCATCATTATTGTGTTTTTAGTCATTGTTGTTGTTGTCGAGGAGAAAAACGTGTGTTAACGGGGAGATTCACATTCCGTTATAACCCGTTTTCATTTATGCGCAGAACAGGGCCATTGTAAACAATGGACCTGTCTTTCAAGTTGTACAGCGTCAACAACACCGGGCTTAAAAACAGCTAGTGACGCCATAAATATGACGTAAATAACGCACATTACTGAACGTTGTACCAGTAAGAGCGTTTTATTTTTATGATTATTTTTTATGTTATTTATGCTAGAATAGCGTTAACGAACGTTTTTTTTTGTGTTATAAACACCTGCAAAAGCCCTCAGGACATGTTGGTGGCCTCGCCCTAACGGGCTTGGGCACAAAGCATCCCTTCGGTTTCTGCAGATTGTACAACGCCAAAAAAAGTGCGTTAACCCTACATTCTAGTATTAAACGTGATGATTTTGCCTATTTTGCCCGTGTTTTAACAAGAGGAAAAACGTGTGTTAACGGAGAGATTCACGCGCCGTTATAACCAGTTTTCATTTATGCTCGTTACAGGGCCTTTGTAAACAATGGACCTGTCTTCCAAGTCTTTCATCAAGCACGGCATCAACAGTGCCGGGTTTAAACCGCTAGTGACATCATAAATCATAACGTCAACAACACGGACCTTGTCCCATGCATTGTTGAATGTCTTACCAGTTAGAATGTTTCATTTTTATTTTTATGATATTTATGATATTTATGTTAGAATAGGTAAACGAACATTTTGTCGTATTATAATACCTGCAGAAACCCTCGGGAAATATTGATGTCCACGCCCAAACGGGCTCGGGCACCAACCATCCCTTGGGTTTCTGCAGATGTTGTAACACTGGAAAATGTATGTTAACTCTACATTATTGTTTTTATTGTTGTTATTATTGCGATTATTATTGTTGTTGTTATTATTGTAGTCATTGTTATTAATTTGTACTCTATTTTAAACTGCATAACCTACAACCTACCGAGTAAGCGACATTGAAACAGATGGACAATACCACTAGGGTTAGCGACATATGCTTATTTCTAAACATTGGGAAAAACTGCAAAAAAACCGCACCAAACACCCAAAACTGCAAATACTGGTTCGATGTAATAAATGAAATTTTCATCATGAAAAAAAAATCAAAACAAAATCTAAGATCGTTCTTACAGAGTTACAACTAGAAAGGAACTAAGTTAATATTCATTTCTAAAAAAGTAGAAAATTGGTAACAACACTGAGATTTGATGTTGATGCAATTTAAAAATTGTTTCTATTGGTCGATATTTAAATGATTTTTGTACAATCTCCTTAAGTGAAAGCTCTAATAACAAAGTATTTAACATGAATTTTAACAGGCTTTCTTAAATAAAATTCATTTTAAGATTTTTAAAGCTGCTGGTACAACACCAAAATTAACGTGCATTTGAGAGTCTAAAACTGCTTAAAATGAAAGCGTTATATTTAAATGACATTTCTTGAATGCAAACAAAAATGAAATTATATTTTAAGCATACCTAATTGATATTATTAGAAAAACATACGTACACATGCACAATATAAGTTACTTATTAAGAACATATGAATGTTTATAACGTATACACTTCCGTAACATCAAAATAGCATTCATTTGCCTTAAACATATACCATACCAATAAAGGTGTTATACTAAACTAACATATAAAATAGTTCATTACTATTATCTGTGACATGGATCCACATGTATATAGCTTCAGATAAAAACATGAAAGCCCTCTTTTAGAATATCCAGTAAAATATTCCTGATGAAAAAATAGATATCTCTCAAATGTACCATTTAGATCTAAAACAGTCAGTTGCACGCATTTTTAATGTAATGAACAATCTCATTAACAAAATGTCATCTGGCATGAAACACTTAGTCCATAAAAAAGCTACAGTAGTCTTAATGAAGAACTATTTCATTTATGTCTCCCGGCATACACAGTCATAGAAAGCTGCAGTCAGCAATCCACTATTCTCATCTTCAACACTATGCCAGTCAATCAACACAAGAAAAAAAACTGATGTCCCTTATCACTCAAAGTCTATAGTAGCTAAGAACGTCAGTGAACCCGGTTCATTTACTAGGCACAAGGTAGTACATAAAAATGTAGGCATTTGAAGTTTTGGAAGTCTAAACAATGTCTTTAGTTGCTGTACATGTAAACTGCCATGATTGATGTAACAGGGTGGATACTGTATTATCATCAAGTTCTGAAAATAAAAATAGACAAACCGATTATTAGAAATAATGAAAGAAACACTGTGCATGTAGTTGACATTTTCCCAGTAAGGATAGGGATAGCTTTTAAATATTAAATTTAAACTTTCAGAGAAATAACTTCTATCATTTTGTTCAGTGTGAGCAAACCCTATGAACTAGAAATGATACATTTAATTTCCAAACGAATGACAAGACAATTCCGTTTTGAAAACTTACCTATGATTATGAACATGTATAACCTCCCTAGGTCTACTTGTGTAAGTATCAACCTTTTAAGTGGAGGGGGTTTGGTCAATGGCTTGCATTCTAACTGAGTTTTGCTTTAACAAAGCGCCGCGTTTATAAACAAGAAAAATTGCACACTTACCTGATTCATAATTTGCAATTAACCATTCTGCGAGTGGATTTTCTCGTTCTGTATTTGAGATACGTCTTAGTACCTGAAGCATAAGTGTTAAAGTCCTCACTAACATTCCATCATTTTTATTATAATTTATATACATGTTTTAAGAAGTCAAGAAGGTTGTATCAAAAAGCTATAAACAGTAACTACAAACAGCAACTTCCTGTCACATACACATGTTTGCATTCTGAATATCCAGTTAGCACAGTAGATAATGAGGTAGTATCTACGGTCCATTTTTCTTCAATTCAGTGTACATATAATTTTTAGTGCGCACTTCATCTCCAATTCACATGGCCAGAATGAAATAAAACTTTGCATTGGTGGTTGGTACCAAGCTAAGGTGTGCACTATCAGAGGTCACTTTGACCTTGACCATTGACCCACTGACCCAAAGACAATAGGAAACATTTACAGGTTAAAGTGATCCTTCAAAAACAAATGAAAATTGCGACCTGTAGGAAAAGTTTATGGTCAGTTAGGAAATTAATGATAATTACCTCAACAAGACTATTCTGAGTCAATGAGATTCGGGCAATAGCAAGAAGGACTTGCTTTGGGGTCTTGTCATTTTCATGAGCTTGTGATTTATGCAGTGAGCAAACGGTTCGACATCACCTTCATGCAATCTTTCACAGTTTCAGTCAGTGTTCGTGCTACATAAAACGACAATCCATCTGAACGACACCGACCAGGAATACACATGCCCTCGGGGAATCTGTATTAACCTGCAAAACATATCAATTTATTAAAGTGACGTCATATGTTTGCTTTGCTAAAATAAACAGAAAAATGTTGGTTTTGATGTTATATAATGATATTTTACTTTTGGTGCTGAAATTTTAAATTATAACATGATATAAGATTTAAACCAACAATTATCCTTTATATTTTTAGGACACAGCGTCAGCAGGACATGACTCTAATACTGATGTTTTTTTTCAGTGGAATTCTGGTATGCCATCCATATATAAGGAAATTGGCCAAACCATCTGCATGGAAAAGATAACATATATGACAAACCAAGCGGATAGAAATATCTTCCTTGACCTACAAAACTTGGCAGCATCACAACCCTTTTGTTATAAGCAATACAATTTGAAAGTTAAAGCCAACGTTAAGTTTTTGTTCTCCGGACGATACAAAAAGTAAACTGATATCGAGGAATACATGTATAGAACAACACATGTCACTTTGCTAGGAGCAGAAACTTATAATATACAAAACATGTATTTTCTTCTTTTTTTATAAATGTTTAAGTCATTTTTCTTGTTATAAGTATTAATCTGTCTTTAAACAGTAAATGTCAATGTGTATATACAGTCGATGCTGCAACGTGCCAAGTATGTAACGATATTGGTTGGTTAACATTTACTTTGCTGACGTTAAGTTACCTTTGTGACAAGTACATCCATAATCAACCCATACATTGTAATAGATAATTCAAAACGATACAGTTGATGTCAAATAAATGAGTTTAAACAAACCTGATTCAGGATTCACGTACTTCATTTGCAATGCAGATCATGATCACTTTGCATACAGGTGTTGTCAGGTGACACTCGGTTGATTCCACACCACTGTTCTGTTGTATGATATGGCTTTAAAATAATGATTTAATTAACTAAATTAACTGAGCACAGTTAATTTAGTTAATTAAATCATTATTTTAAAGCCATATCAAGTCATTTTTATTTAATTACTTATATATATATAGTAGATTTAATAAATCAAATATGTGAACTGTAACAACTAATGGAATGTATGGTTAAATGTTTTTACACAGTCGAATCTGCGGCCAGCCAAGTATATAACAATAGTGGTCTTTTAACATTTTCTCAGCTGGCGACTTTAATGATACTATATAGCCGATGTAAACTAATTATTCTAAACTATCGTGCCACTGACCAGTGACTCTGCCTTTGTGACAAGAGCGGACCATAATCATGTGATAAATCATTGCAAAAAACAAACCCGGTTGAGGCGACAAAGCAGTCCGTTGCAACCATTGTAGACCAAAGTCAAGATGCCCACAGGGGTCCTCGGGTAGAAATAATTTGGCGAGCTACCAAATTTCTGTTGTATTCTGTATCTGTAAATTTGTAATCTCATAACAGTACCCACTTCATTTTTAATAAAACTTAATTAGCTTCAACCGTTGGATATTTATAGAAGTCTTATTTAAATGGTATATACAGTCAGAGTTTTTGCAAACAAAGAATTAACAAGAGTGAAGTTTAACATATGCAACTAGTAAGTATGTCAATTATAATCTCAGTATGTGTAACATCAACCAAAATTAACTCCTTAGAATGACAGGTTTACTGCCTTTGATTCCAGTATGGACCGGAATTATGTGATACGGTCATTGTAAATATAGTAAGTTATAACAAACCAATTGTTGGTGCCATCAATGTAGATCATGATCAGCTTGCCCATCCGTGTCGTCAATTGGCAATCGGTACTTCTGTTGTACGTTTCACAAACACATATTCTGTACCTGTAAACTTGTATCATTTTTCATTAAAATTCGCCTGTTTAATTCTTGAAAAATGTTTAATTTCCTTATCATAAACACTAATAAGATTAAATTATTTTTACGTTTGGACCTTCTGATATAAAGGTGTACACACAGTTGTAGCTGCAAAAATCATTTAACATAATATTCTGCTGTTAACAAGTGCGCGATATTGACCATAATACTAAGATAAATCGCTGTTAAATAAGGAAGTTATAAACAAACCGCCACCAGTGTACTATAGATCATGGTTCAAATCACATCGGTGTCATCAGTTTGACATCGTAGTTGTCAGGTGGACAATGCTGTCCTCAGGTGTACATCGGTTGATTTGGTACCAGTTTCTGTTGTACGGTTCGCAAGCGGTATTGTGTAACTGTAAAACAACAAACAGTACATCCTTTTAATTCTTGAAAAACGGTTCATTTACTTTTCTTGTCATACAAAATGAATTAAATTGTATGAGAACTTTAAAATACTTGAAGAAAGTCTAAGTAAACATGTACAGCTGAACCAAACAAAGTATATAACAAGAGAGGCCATCCAACATCTATTCTACTGGCGATGAGTAGGTCAGAATCAATAGCATAATTCAATTGTAAGCTTTCAAATTGTATGATTTTGTTAGCTTTCAAACAGGCTTTATAAAACTGTACGCATATATTATTATAATTTCTGTATGAACCTTACATTCATGACAACTGTTTATTTCATTATCCTTGAGACGAATACGTAATATACTTGACTGTAACATTCAATAGCTTTTTTATGAAAGTCCAAGTACATTAACAACAAGCAAGAAAATATTTAAGCATTTAAACTTGAAGACTAGCGTAAACTATGAGTATCTTTGAACAATAAGAAAACACACTATGTCTGCAAACGAATGTTATGTACCTGTAAGCAAGTATTATTCTAAGCTCTATTTCTTCAACATACATTTAGTAAGTTTAACTAACCTGCTGGCGTGAAATGAATCTGCTTTTGCAACCAATGTAGACCATGATCAAGTTTACACTCGTGTTTTTCAGATATGCTTCCAAAAAATAAAACATTCCATATCTGTAAACATGTCACATGATTATTTTCATTCTAAATTTTATACAGCTATGTAAAGTAAAACATACTAAAAACATACATTGCAAAGACTAGCATGTCAGTTTTAAATTCATTTTAAATTTCATGAACCAATGAAAAGTAAAACATATAGAATATATACATTGCAAAGACTAACATGTCAGAGTTTTAAATTAATTTTAAATTTCATGAACCAATATAAAGTAAAACATATTGAATACATACATTGCAAAGACTATAATGTAAGAGTTTTAAATTCATTTCAAATTTTATCAACCATTGTAAAGTAAAACATATAGAATATATACATTGCAAAGACTAACATGTCAGAGTTTTAAATTTCATGAACCAATATAAAGTAAAACATATTGAATACATACATTGCAAAGACTAGAATGTCAGAGTTTTAAATTCATTTCAAATTTTATGAACCAATATAAAGTAAAACATATAGAATATATACATTGCAAAGACTATAATGTAGAAGTTTTAAATTCTATGAATCAATGTAAAGTAAAGCATATTGAATACATACATTGCAAAGACTAGCATGCCAGTTTTAAATTCATTTTAATTTTCATGAACCAATGAAAAGTGAAACATATAGAATATATACATTGCAAAGACTAGCATGTGGGAGTTTGAAATTCATTTTAAATTTTATGAACCAATGTAAAGTAAAACATATAAAATATATCCATTGCAAAGACTAGAATGTAGGAGTTTTAATTTCATTTTAAATTCTATGAATCAATGTAAAGTAAAGCATCAACAGATTGTGGCCCAAGACAGGCCTTGAAGCTGAAAAAAAAATCCTATCTGTGCCCGCTCCATTTCTCTCCACTAAACCAACACTGCTGAGTGATACTGTTGTTTATAGTGTTGATCAACAGGTTGTGGCGCAAGACAGGCATTAACGCTGAAAAAAAAATCCTATCTGTGCCCGCTCCATTTCTCTCCACTAAACCAACACTTCTGAGTGATAGTGTTGACTGTAGTGTTGATCAACAGATTGTGGCATAAGACAGGCATTGAAGCTGAAAAAAAATCCTATCTGTGCCCGCTCCATTTCTCTCCACTAAACCAACACTGCTGAGTGATACTGTTGATTATAGTGTTGATCAACAGATTGTGGCATAAGACAGGCATTAAAGCTGAAAAAAAATTCCGTCTGTGCCCACTCCATTTCTCTCCACTACACCAACACTTCTAAGTGATAGTGTTGATTATAGTGTTGATCAACAGATTGTGGCGCAAGACAGACATTAAAGCAGAAAAAAAATCCTATCGGTGCCCGCTCCATTTCTCTCCACTAAACCAACACTTCTAAGTGATAGTGTTGATTGTAGTGTTGATCAACAGATTGTGGCGCAAGACAGGCATTAAAGCTGAAAAAAATTCCGTCTGTGCCGCTCCATTTCTCTCCACTAAACCAACACTTCTAAGTGATAGTGTTGATTGTAGTGTTGATCAACAGATTGTGGCGCAAGACAGGCATTAAAGCTGAAAAAAAATTCCGTCTGTGCCCGCTCCATTTCTCTCCACTAAACCAACACTTCTAAGTGATAGTGTTGATTATAGTGTTGATCAACAGATTGTGGCGCAAGACAGGCATTAAAGCTGAAAACAAATCCTATCTGTGCCCACTCCATTTCTCTCCACTAAACCAACACTGCTAGGTGATACTGTTGATTATAGTGTTGATCAACAGATTGTGGCACAAGACAGGCATTGAAGCTGAAAAAAAAATCCGTCTGTGCCCGCTCCATTTCTCTCCACTAAACCAACACTGCTGAGTGATACTGTTGATTATAGTGTTGATCAACAGATTGTGGCGCAAGACAGGCATTAAAGCTCAAAAAAAATCCTATCTGTGCCCGCTCCATTTCTCTCCACTAACCCAACACTTCTAAGTGATAGTGTTGATTGTAGTGTTGATCAACAGATTGTGGCACGAGACAGGCCTTGAAGCTGAAAAAAAATACTATCTGTGCCCGCTCCATTTCTCTCCACTAAACCAACACTTCTAAGTGATAGTGTTGATTGTAGTGTTGATCAACAGATTGTGGCATAAGACAGGCACTGAAGCTGAAAAAAAATCCTATCAGTGCCCGCTCCATTTCTCTCCACTAAATCAACACTGCTGAGTGATACTGTTGATTATAGTGTTGATCAACAGATTGTGGCGCAAGACAGGCATTAAAGCTGAAAAAAAATTCCGTCTGTGCCCGCTCCATTTCTCTCCACTAAACCAACACTTCTAAGTGATAGTGTTGATTATAGTGTTGATCAACAGATTGTGGCGCAAGACAGGCATTAAAGCTGAAAAAAAATTCCGTCTGTGCCCGCTCTATTTCTCTCCACTAACCCGACACTGCTAAGTGATAGTGTTGATTGTAGTGTTGATCAACAGATTGTGGCGCAAGACAGGCATTGAAGCTGAAAAAAAATTCCGTCTGTGCCCGCTCCATTTCTCTCCACTAAACCAACACTTCTAAGTGATAGTGTTGATTGTAGTGTTGATCAACAGATTGTGGCGCAAGACAGGCATTAAAGCTGAAAAAAAATCCTATCTGTGCCCTCTCCATTTCTCTCCACTAAACCAACACTGCTGAGTGATACTGTTGATTATAGTGTTGATCAACAGATTGTGGCGCATGACAGGCATTAAAGCTGAAAAAAAATCCTATCTGTGCCCGCTCCATTTCTCTCCACTAACCCAACACTTCTAAGTGATAGTGTTGATTGTAGTGTTGATCAACAGATTGTGGCACAAGACAGGCCTTGAAGCTGAAAAAAAATTCCGTCTGTGCCCGCTCCATTTCTCTCCACTAACCTAACACTTCTAAGTGATAGTGTTGATTGTAGTGTTGATCAACAGATTGTGGCGCAAGACAGGCCTTGAAGCTGAAAAAAATTCCGTCTGTGCCCTCTCCATTTCTCTCCACTAACCCAACACTTCTAAGTGATAGTGTTGATTGTAGTGTTGATCAACAGATTGTGGTGCAAGACAGGCCTTGAAGCTGAAAAAGAATTCCGTCTGTGCCCGCTCCATTTCTCTCCACTAACCCAACACTTCTAAGTGATAGTGTTGATTGCAGTGTTGATCAACAGATTGTGGCGCAAGACAGGCCTTGAAGCTGAAAAAGAATTCCGTCTGTGGCCGCTCCATTTCTCTCCACTAACCCAACACTTCTAAGTGATAGTGTTGATTGCAGTGTTGATCAACAGATTGTGGCGCAAGACAGGCATTAAAGCTGAAAAAGAATTCCGTCTGTGCCGCTCCATTTCTCTCCACTAACCCAACACTTCTAAGTGATAGTGTTGATTGCAGTGTTGATAAACAGATTGTGGCGCAAGACAGGACTTGAAGCTGAAAAAGAATTCCGTCTGTGCCCGCTCCATTTCCCTCCACTTACCCAACACTTCTAAGTGATAGTGTTGATTGCAGTGTTGATCAACAGATTGTGGCGCAACACAGGCCTTGAAGCTGAAAAAAAATTCCGTCTGTGCCCGCTCCATTTCTCTCCACTAACCCAACACTTCTAAGTGATAGTGTTGATTGTAGTGTTGATCAAAAGACCCAGCTATTGACTGCATACAATATAGAAGCCATACCTTAATATTTAGATGTCCTTAATATTATGTCTTCTGTTCTGATGAAAATTTTTATTTATAAAAATCACAATAACAGTCCTACTTACTAAAATGTGTAGTTGTAGTTTTTTAGTAAGTAAAAGTAAGTAAGAGACCGTGGACTTCAAGGTGATCTTTCCACAACTAAGACTGAATTTACTTTCCAAACTGTTTTAGATAGGCATTTTCTATGTGAAAATTGTAGCGCTCTCATCATCGGAAGAGGCTCCTCCTCATATCACATGCAAACAAGATACCTTTTAAGTTAAGTAAAGTGAAGACTAAGGCTAGGCGGGGCGAGGCGGGGAGGGGCGGGGCGGGGCGGGGCGGGCGGGCGGGGCGGGGCGGGGCGGGGCGGGGCAGGACAGGGCAGGGTTAGGCAGGGCAGGGCAAGGTTTGGCAGGGCAGGGCAGGGCAGGGCAGGGCAGGGCAGGGCAGGGCAGGGCAAGGGCAGGGCAGGGCAGGGCAGGGCAGGTTAGGCAGGGCAGGGCAGGGCAGGGCAGGGCAAGCTTAGGCAGGGCAGAGCAGGGTTAGGCAAGGCAGAGCAGGCAAGGCAAGGTGAGGCTGGGCTGGGCTATGCTGGGCTGGCTAGGGTGAGTGGGCTTGGCAAGGAATGGTTAGGCAGGGCTTGGCTTGGTGTGGCATGGTGGGGGCATGGCATGGCATGGGCTGTTATTTTCTACTAATTAATTAAATAATTTATTAATGCTTGAATCCCTGCAGTACTACAATTGTCACATAGAAGATACATAGCTACAAACAATTAATACAATGTATATGTAATCAGCTAATACAATGTATATTCAAACTAAAATACAGCCATAAGTTGTGTACAACAACCTCTACAGACCAAGAAAAATGTACATGCAAGTAAATGCACATGTGAATCAAGGCCGCCCATAAACTAAGATTAGTTTTTAGGTCATCTATCAATAATTCATTCAAACCTACAGAGTACAGCATTAAACAGTTACACAAACGTTCATGACCTTGTCCCTTAATCTGATTATGTTTTCATTATCAAATTAAGTACAACTACACATTACCTGCAACATCTGCAGTGTGTATGACCCCTGTGACTGCAATGATGTCAAGACCATCACGGCCCTTATTGATGATAACTATTCACTAAAGACAACCCTGTACACTGGCTAGTAATTACAGGAAAATTCCCGTTACATGTGAATCAAGGCCCCCCATAAACTAAACCATGAATGCAGAAACAGACAGACTTAAATGTGTAGTTGAAGTTTCATCAACAAAAATGAAAACAAGCGGACAGAGTTAAACATGAAATACTGGTATATAACACTTTATCACATGTTGAGCCCTAGGTATAACCTTTACCATCAAAGTGATCTTTAACACAACTTGAACTTCTGATGAAGCTGTTTCAGGTGTGAATTTTCTATGTGAACATTGTAGTGCCTTCTTTTTTAGTAATATTACATTTTAGTTTTTGTTTATTGCTAATATCTTTAAATCTTAATTTAAATCTAATTAATTAATAAATTAATTGATTGACTGATTAATCAATTGATCAATTAATTGATTTATTTTTATTAATAACTTTTCATTGATATTAGTTTTTATTTATTATCTTAAAACCCTAATTTTAATCTAATTAATTAATTAATTAATTAATTAATTAAATTTCTTGATTTTTATTTGTTTTTTATTCATTTATTTCATTTTACACTACTAAATCTATCTATCTATCTATCTATCTATCTATCTATCTATCTATCTATCTATCTAACAATACAATTGTCACATAAAAGACACACACCTGCAAACAATTAATGTATGCAAACTAAAGAAAAGCTATAAATGTTTTACAACCTTCACAGACTTTAAAATCATAATCAAAAGGGATATGTACATGTGAGTAAAAGCACATGTGAATGAAAACCACTTATAAACTTAGACCAGTTTTCAGGTCTTCCATAAATGATCTATGTTACCATGGTTGACTACCTATATCAATATGAACAAACATACTCTACGGTTATTCAATGTTATTTAATCTGTATTTGTTTTCATTGTCAAATCAACTACAACTACACATTACCTGCAACATCTGCAGTGTGTATGACCCTTGTGACTGCAATGATGTCAAGACCATCAAGACCCTTATCGATGACAACTATTCACTAAAGACAACCCTGTGCACTGGTTAGTAATTACCGGAAAATACCCGTTACATGTGAATCAAGGCCACCCATAAACTAAGATTAGTTTTTAGGTCATCTTTCAATGATTACATTCAAATGTTTGACAGCACATAGAGTACAGCATTAAATAGTTACACAAATGTTTATGACCTTGTCCCTTTAATATCTAATTATATTTTCATTATCAAATTAACTACAACTACACATTACCTGCAACATCTGCAGTGTGTACGACCCCTGTGACTTCAGTGATGTCAAGACGATCAAGACCCTGGTCGATGCGAAGAAAACTATTCACTAAAGACCACCCTGTACACTGGTTAGTAATTACCGTACCGGAAAATACCCGTTTTGTTTCACCTGAAAATAGAAATAAAAGAAACATAAGTTCAGAGAACATGATGTGAAACCTGGTGAAGTTTGTGGTAGGAGCAGTCATAAATGCTGAATCATTTCTTATTTTCAAAAAAATGATTGTTTCTTAAAAAGACTTTTTACAAAATAAAAACCTATAAGAAAAATATGTTTTTAAAAGTGCAAAATTACATTGACTAAAACAAATTGCATTTTCTTGGGTGACTCTTTACCACAGGCACCCATAGACTACCCAAACAACCCCAAAAACATATGGTTATAAATGTACATTTTTTTTTAAATATTAAGACGTTAAATCAGAAACATTTTATCACATACACATCTGTAACGTTGCAAAGAAATGGGGAACAAGTATGTATCTTTATCAAAGGAAGGTATCTACGACAGATAAGTAATTTAACCATTGCATCTAGCATTCTCATGCCAAATGTTCACTATTTCCACATAAAAAAAACCTACTAACTTGCAAAAAGGGCGTTGTGCATTTTTTTCTTTTCGGAGGTGTGGAAGAGGCAATATTAGCGATGGTGTCCCTTGTGATGGGCAACTGGAATTCTTTGTTGAATAGTCCAAACCAGTACTCTCATCTTCAAAAATGTTTTTGTTTACCTGAAATAAATTGAAACAAAAATACCTTAAGTGGGCAGCTTTATTTGCAGACCAATGAAAACGGCACTTTTGCATATTCATTCCTTTTCATTTGAAAGCAAACAAAGATGCCCACTAGGTATTCATTATATACTTGATTACATAGCATACTCATACACTCATGTTATTCCAATCTGTCAAAAAAGCCATACTTTTGAGTCATTCTTGGGCTCCAATTCTCTTGTTTAATTTTTAAGACATTAAGATCTGAATAGTATCTGTATCAATATAAAGGAAGTAAAGAAAAGTAATGCACAAACACCATCAAGTACAACCACTATCCACCAAACCCACTCACAGAGGACGATGAACAACACACTTTGGCTTTAACATCAACTACACAAAGGCAATGCTTTCCAAGTGCAACTAGTAAAGAGCATCACAGACAGAAAACCATGTCTCAATGTAGAGCAAAAACACATAGTTAAGTACAAGGCTGAATCTCAGGTTAGTGCCTAGACAAGTCATTTACCCTGAATGCTGCTAGCTATAGGTATAAACTACTTTAACCTTAAGATCAGTGCTTAAAAAATGACATGTTGAGCAGTCACTGTTGCATGCTGGCTACAAATAAGGGACTCAAACAAATAACAATTTTTAACAACAGCTGCAATCAGAACTTGCAGCTATTTTTTTTCACTAATGATGGAATATACTGGACAAAAGCTTAATCACAATACCTCCAAAAAGCTTTTAGCTTCTCGCAGGAAAAACAAAAACAATCCTTGGCCTTGAAGCTGAAAACAAATCCTATCTGTGGCCGATCCATTTCTCTCCACTAAACCAACACTGCTGAGTGATACTGTTGATTATAGTGTTGATCAACAGATTGTGGCGGTGCAAGACAGGCATTGAAACTGAAAAAAAATCCTATCTGTGCCCGCTCCATTTCTCTCCACTAAACCAACACTGCTGAGTGATACTGTTGATTATAGTGTTGATCAACAGATTGTGACACAAGACAGGCATTGAAGCTGAAAACAAATCCTATCTGTGTCCGCTCCATTTCTCTCCACTAAACCAACACTTCTGAGTGATACTGTTGATTATAGTGTTGATCAACAGATTGTGGCGCAAGACAGGCATTAAAGCTGAAAAAAAATCCTATCTGTGCCCGCTCCATTTCTCTCCACTAAACCAACACTTCTAAGTGATAGTGTTGATTGTAGTGTTGATCAACAGATTGTGGCACAAGACAGGCATTAAAGCTGAAAAAAAATCCTATCTGTGCCTGCTCCATTTCTCTCCACTAAACCAACACTTCTAAGTGATAGTGTTGATTATAGTGTTGATCAACAGATTGTGGCGCAAGACAGGCATTAAAGCTGAAAAAAAATCCTATCTGAGCCCGCTCCATTTCTCTCCACTAAACCAACACTTCTAAGTGATAGTGTTGATTGTAGTGTTGATCAACAGATTGTGGCGCAAGACAGGCATTAAAGCTGAAAAAAAATCCTATCTGTGCCCGCTCCATTTCTCTCCACTAAACCAACACTTCTAAGTGATAGTGTTGATTGTAGTGTTGATCAACAGATTGTGGCGCAAGACAGGCATTAAAGCTGAAAAAAAAATCCCATCTGTGCCCGCTCCATTTCTCTCCACTAAACCAACACTGCTGAGTGATACTGTTGATTATAGTGTTGATCAACAGATTGTGGCGCAAGACAGGCATTAAAGCTGAAAAAAAATCCCATCTGTGCCCGCTCCATTTCTCTCCACTAACCCAACACTTCTAAGTGATAGTGTTGATTGTAGTGTTGATCAACAGATTGTGGCACAAGACAGGCCTTGAAGCTGAAAAAAATTCGTCTTTTTGTCCCGCTCCATTTCTCTCCACTAACCCAACACTTCTAAGTGATAGTGTTGATTGTAGTGTTGATCAACAGATTGTGGCGCAAGACAGGCCTTGAAGCTGAAAAAGAATTCCGTCTGTGCCCGCTCCATTTCTCTCCACTAACCCAACACTTCTAAGTGATAGTGTTGATTGTAGTGTTGATCAACAGATTGTGGCGCAAGACAGGCCTTGAAGCTGAAAAAGAATTCCGTCTGTGCCCGCTCCATTTCTCTCCACTAACCCAACACTTCTAAGTGATAGTGTTGATTGTAGTGTTGATCAACAGATTGTGGCGCAAGACAGGCCTTGAAGCTGAAAAAAAATTCTGTCTGTGCCCGCTCCATTTCTCTCCACTAACCCAACACTTCTAAGTGATAGTGTTGATTGTAGTGTTGATCAAAAGACCCAGCTATTGACTGCATACAATATAGAAGCCATACCTTAATATTTAGATGTCCTTAATATTATGTCTTCTGTTCTGATGAAAATTTTTATTTATAAAAATCACAATAACAGTCCTACTTACTAAAATGTGTAGTTGTAGTTTTTTAGTAAGTAAAAGTAAGTAAGAGACCGTGGACTTCAAGGTGATCTTTCCACAACTAAGACTGAATTTACTTTCCAAACTGTTTTAGATATGCATTTTCTATGTGAAAATTGTAGCGCTCTCATCATCGGAACAGAGGCTCCTCCTCATATGACATGCAAACAAGATACCTTTTAAGTTAAGTAAAGTGAACACTAAGGCTAGGCGGGGCGGGGCGGGGCAGGGCGGGGGGCGGGGCGGGAGGGGGCAGGGCGGGCAGGGCAGGGGCAGGGCAGGGCAGGGCAGGGCAGGGCAGGGCAGGGCAGGGCAGGGCAGGGCAGGGCAGGGCAGGGCAGGGCAGGGTTAGGCAGGGCAGGGCAGGGCAGGGCAGGGCAGGGCAAGCTTAGGCAGGGCAGAGCAGGGTTAGGCAAGGCAGAGCAGGCTAGGCAAGGTGAGGCTGGGCTGGGCTATGCTGGGCTGGCTAGGGTCAGTGGGCTTGGCAAGGAATGGCTAGGCAGGGCTTGGCTTGGTGTGGCATGGTGGGGGCATGGCATGGCATGGGCTGTTATTTTCTAATTAATTAATTAAATAATTTATTAATGCTTGAATCCCTGCAGTACTACAATTGTCACATAGAAGATACATAGCTACAAACAATTAATACAATGTATATGTAATCAGCTAATACAATGTATATTCAAACTAAAATACAGCCACAAGTTGTGTACAACAACCTCTACAGACCAAGAAAAATGTACATGCAAGTAAATGCACATGTGAATCAAGGCCGGCCATAAACTAAGATTAGTTTTTAGGTCATCTATCAATAATTCATTCAAACCTACAGAGTACAGCATTAAACAGTTACACAAACCTTCATGACCTTGTCCCTTAATCTGATTATGTTTTCATTATCAAATTAAGTACAACTACACATTACCTGCAACATCTGCAGTGTGTATGACCCCTGTGACTGCAATGATGTCAAGACCATCACGACCCTTATCGATGATAACTATTCACTAAAGACAACCCTGTACACTGGCTAGTAATTACCGGAAAATTCCCGTTACATGTGAATCAAGGCCCCCCATAAACTAAACCATGAACGCAGAAACAGAGAGACTTAAATGTGTAGTTGAAGTTTCATCAACAAAAATGAAAACAAGCGGACAGAGTTAAACATGAAATACTGGTATATAACACTTTATCACATGTTGAGCCCTAGGTATAACCTTTACCATCAAAGTGATCTTTAACACAACTTGAACTTTTGATGAAGCTGTTTCAGGTGTGAATTTTCTATGTGAACATTGTAGTGCCTTCTTTTTTAGTAATATTACATTTTAGTTTTTATTTATTGCTAATATCTTTAAATCTTAATTTAAATCTAATTAATTAATAATCAATTAATTGATTGACTGATTAATCAATTGATCAATTAATTGATTTATTTTTATTAATAACTTTTCATTGATATTAGTTTTTATTTATTATCTTAAAACCCTAATTTTAATCTAATTAATTAATTAATTAATTAATTAATTAATTAATTAAATTTCTTGATTTTTATTGTTTTTTATTCATTTATTTCATTTTACACTACTAAATCTATCTATCTATCTATCTATCTATCTATCTATCTATCTATCTATCTATCTAACAATACAATTGTCACATAAAAGACACACACCTGCAAACAATTAATGTATGCAAACTAAAGAAAAGCTATAAATGTTTTACAACCTTCACAGACTTTAAAATCATAATCAAAAGGGATATGTACATGTGAGTAAAAGCACATGTGAATGAAAACCACTTATAAACTTAGACCAGTTTTCAGGTCTTCCATAAATGATCTATGTTACCATGGTTGACTACCTATATCAATATGAACAAACATACTCTACGGTTATTCAATGTTATTTAATCTGTATTTGTTTTCATTGTCAAATCAACTACAACTACACATTACCTGCAACATCTGCAGTGTGTATGACCCTTGTGACTGCAATGATGTCAAGACCATCAAGACCCTTATCGATGACAACTATTCACTAAAGACAACCCTGTGCACTGGTTAGTAATTACCGGAAAATACCCGTTACATGTGAATCAAGGCCACCCATAAACTAAGATTAGTTTTTAGGTCATCTTTCAATGATTACATTCAAATGTTTGACAGCACATAGAGTACAGCATTAAATAGTTACACAAATGTTTATGACCTTGTCCCTTTAATATCTAATTATATTTTCATTATCAAATTAACTACAACTACACATTACCTGCAACATCTGCAGTGTGTACGACCCCTGTGACTTCAGTGATGTCAAGATGATCAAGACCCTGGTCGATGCGAAGAAAACTATTCACTAAAGACCACCCTGTACACTGGTTAGTAATTACCGTACCGGAAAATACCCGTTTTGTTTCACCTGAAAATAGAAATAAAAGAAACATAAGTTCAGAGAACATGATGTGAAACCTGGTGAAGTTTGTGGTAGGAGCAGTCATAAATGCTGAATCATTTCTTATTTTCAAAAAAATGATTGTTTCTTAAAAAGACTTTTTTACAAAATAAAAACCTACGAAAAATATGTTTTTAAAAGTGCAAAATTACATTGACTAAAACAAATTGCATTTTCTTGGGTGACTCTTTACCACAGGCACCCATAGACTACCCAAACACACCCCCAAAAACATATGGTTATAAATGTACATTTTTTTATAAATATTAAGACGTTAAATCAGAAACATTTTATCACATACACATCTGTAACGTTGCAAAGAAATGGGGAACAAGTATGTATCTTTATCAAAGGAAGGTATCTACGACAGATAAGTAATTTAACCATTGCATCTAGCATTCTCATGCCAAATGTTCACTATTTCCACATAAAAAAAAACCTACTAACTTGCAAAAAGGGCGTTGTGCATTTTTTTCTTTTCGGAGGTGTGGAAGAGGCAATATTAGCGATGGTGTCCCTTGTGATGGGCAACTGGAATTCTTTGTTGAATAGTCCAAACCAGTACTCTCATCTTCAAAAATGTTTTTGTTTACCTGAAATAAATTGAAACAAAAATACCTTAAGTGGGCAGCTTTATTTGCAGACCAATGAAAACGGCACTTTTGCATATTCATTCCTTTTCATTTGAAAGCAAACAAAGATGCCCACTAGGTATTCATTATATACTTGATTACATAGCATACTCATACACTCATGTTATTCCAATCTGTCAAAAAAGCCATACTTTTGAGTCATTCTTGGGCTCCAATTCTCTTGTTTAATTTTTAAGACATTAAGATCTGAATAGTATCTGTATCAATATAAAGGAAGTAAAGAAAAGTAATGCACAAACACCATCAAGTACAACACACTATCCACCAAACCCACTCACAGAGGACGATGAACAACACACTTTGGCTTTAACATCAACTACACAAAGGCAATGCTTTCCAAGTGCAACTAGTAAAGAGCATCACAGACAGAAAACCATGTCTCAATGTAGAGCAAAAACACATAGTTAAGTACAAGGTTGAATCTCAGGTTAGTGCCTAGACAAGTCATTTACCCTGAATGCTGCTAGCTATAGGTATAAACTACTTTAACCTTAAGATCAGTGCTTAAAAAATGACATGTTGAGCAGTCACTGTTGCATGCTGGCTACAAATAAGGGACTCAAACAAATAACAATTTTTAACAACAGCTGCAATCAGAACTTGCAGCTATTTTTTTTTCACTAATGATGGAATATACTGGACAAAAGCTTAATCACAATACCTCCAAAAAGCTTTTAGCTTCTCGCAGGAAAAACAAAAACAATCCTTGGCCTTGAAGCTGAAAACAAATCCTATCTGTGGCCGATCCATTTCTCTCCACTAAACCAACACTGCTGAGTGATACTGTTGATTATAGTGTTGATCAACAGATTGTGGTGCAAGACAGGCATTGAAACTGAAAACAAATCCTATCTGTGCCCGCTCCATTTCTCTCCACTAAACCAACACTGCTGAGTGATACTGTTGATTATAGTGTTGATCAACAGATTGTGACACAAGACAGGCATTGAAGCTGAAAACAAATCCTATCTGTGTCCGCTCCATTTCTCTCCACTAAACCAACACTGCTGAGTGATACTGTTGATTATAGTGTTGATCAACAGATTGTGGCGCAAGACAGGCATTAAAGCTGAAAAAAAATCCTATCTGTGCCCGCTCCATTTCTCTCCACTAAACCAACACTTCTAAGTGATAGTGTTGATTGTAGTGTTGATCAACAGATTGTGGCACAAGACAGGCATTAAAGCTGAAAAAAAATCCTATCTGTGCCCGCTCCATTTCTCTCCACTAAACCAACACTGCTGAGTGATACTGTTGATTATAGTGTTGATCAACAGATTGTGGTGCAAGACAGGCATTAAAGCTGAAAACAAATCCTATCTGAGCCCGCTCCATTTCTCTCCACTAAACCAACACTTCTAAGTGATAGTGTTGATTGTAGTGTTGATCAACAGATTGTGGCGCAAGATAGGCATTAAAGCTGAAAAAAAATCCCATTTGTGCCCGCTCCATTTCTCTCCACTAAACCAACACTGCTGAGTGATACTGTTGATTATAGTGTTGATCAACAGATTGTGGCGCAAGACAGGCATTAAAGCTGAAAAAAAATCCTATCTGAGCCCGCTCCATTTCTCTCCACTAAACCAACACTTCTAAGTGATAGTGTTGATTGTAGTGTTGATCAACAGATTGTGGCGCAAGACAGGCATTAAAGCTGAAAAAATTCCGTCTGTGCCCGCTCCATTTCTCTCCACTAAACCAACACTTCTAAGTGATAGTGTTGATTATAGTGTTGATCAACAGATTGTGGCGCAAGACAGGCATTAAAGCTGAAAAAAATCCTATCTGTGCCCGCTCCATTTCTCTCCACTAAACCAACACTGCTGAGTGATACTGTTGATTCTAGTGTTGATCAACAGATTGTGGCGCAAGACAGGCATTAAAGCTGAAAAAAAATCCTATCTGTGCCCGCTCCATTTCTCTCCACTAACCCAACACTTCTAAGTGATAGTGTTGATTGTAGTGTTGATCAACAGATTGTGGCACAAGACAGGCATTAAAGCTGAAAAAAAATTCCGTCTGTGCCCGCTCCATTTCTCTCCACTAACCCAACACTTCTAAGTGATAGTGTTGATTGTAGTGTTGATCAACAGATTGTGGCACAAGACAGGCCTTGAAGCTGAAAAAGAATTCCGTCTGTGCCCGCTCCATTTCTCTCCACTAACCCAACACTTCTAAGTGATAGTGTTGATTGTAGTGTTGATCAACAGATTGTGGCGCAAGACAGGCCTTGAAGCTGAAAAAAATTTTTGTCTGTGCCCGCTCCATTTCTCTCCACTAACCCAACACTTCTAAGTGATAGTGTTGATTGTAGTGTTGATCAAAAGACCCAGCTATTGACTGCATACAATATAGAAGCCATACCTTAATATTTAGATGTCCTTAATATTATGTCTTCTGTTCTGATGAAAATTTTTATTTATAAAAATCACAATAACAGTCCTACTTACTAAAATGTGTAGTTGTAGTTTTTTAGTAAGTAAAAGTAAGTAAGAGACCGTGGACTTCAAGGTGATCTTTCCACAACTAAGACTGAATTTACTTTCCAAACTGTTTTAGATATGCATTTTCTATGTGAAAATTGTAGCGCTCTCATCATCGGAACAGAGGCTCCTCCTCATATGACATGCAAACAAGATACCTTTTAAGTTAAGTAAAGTGAAGACTAAGGCTAGGCGGCGAGGCGGGGGCGTGGGGCGGGGCGGGGCGGGGCAGGGGGGCGGGGCAGGGCAGGGGCAGGGGCAGGGCAGGGCAGGGCAGGGCAGGGCAGGGCAGGGCAGGGCAGGGCAGGGCAAGGTTTGGCAGGGCAGGGCAGGGCAGGGCAGGGGGCAGGGCAGGGCAGGGCAGGGCAGGGCAGGGCAGGGCAGGGCAGGGCAGGGCAGGGCAGGGCAAGGGCAGGGCAGGGCAGGGCAGGGCAGGGCAGGGCAGGGCAGGGCAGGGCAGGGCAGGGCAGGGCAGGGCAGGGCAGGGCAGGCAGGCAGAGCAGGGTTAGGCAAGGCAGAGCAGGCAAGGCAAGGTGAGGCTGGGCTGGGCTATGCTGGGCTGGCTAGGGTGAGTGGGCTTGGCAAGGAATGGCTAGGCAGGGCTTGGCTTGGTGTGGCATGGTGGGGGCATGGCATGGCATGGGCTGTTATTTTCTAATTAATTAATTAAATAATTTATTAATGCTTGAATCCCTGCAGTACTACAATTGTCACATAGAAGATACATAGCTACAAACAATTAATACAATGTATATGTAATCAGCTAATACAATGTATATTCAAACTAAAATACAGCCATAAGTTGTGTACAACAACCTCTACAGACCAAGAAAAATGTACATGTAAGTAAATGCACATGTGAATCAAGGCCGCCCATAAACTAAGATTAGTTTTTAGGTCATCTATCAATAATTCATTCAAACCTACAGAGTACAGCATTAAACAGTTACACAAACGTTCATGACCTTGTCCCTTAATCTGATTATGTTTTCATTATCAAATTAAGTACAACTACACATTACCTGCAACATCTGCAGTGTGTATGACCCCTGTGACTGCAATGATGTCAAGACCATCAAGACCCTTATCGATGATAACTATTCACTAAAGACAACCCTGTACACTGGCTAGTAATTACCGGAAAATTCCCGTTACATGTGAATCAAGGCCCCCCATAAACTAAACCATGAACGCAGAAACAGAGAGACTTAAATGTGTAGTTGAAGTTTCATCAACAAAAATGAAAACAAGCGGACAGAGTTAAACATGAAATACTGGTATATAACACTTTATCACATGTTGAGCCCTAGGTATAACCTTTACCATCAAAGTGATCTTTAACACAACTTGAACTTTTGATGAAGCTGTTTCAGGTGTGAATTTTCTATGTGAACATTGTAGTGCCTTCTTTTTTAGTAATATTACATTTTAGTTTTTATTTATTGCTAATATCTTTAAATCTTAATTTAAATCTAATTAATTAATCAATTAATTGATTGACTGATTAATCAATTGATCAATTAATTGATTTATTTTTATTAATAACTTTTCATTGATATTAGTTTTTATTTATTATCTTAAAACCCTAATTTTAATCTAATTAATTAATTAATTAATTAATTAATTAAATTTCTTGATTTTTATTGTTTTTTATTTCATTTATTTCATTTTACCCATAACTACTACTACTAATCTATCTATCTATCTATCTATCTATCTATCTATCTATCTATCTAACAATACAATTGTCACATAAAAGACACACACCTGCAAACAATTAATGTATGCAAACTAAAGAAAAGCTATAAATGTTTTACAACCTTCACAGACTTTAAAATCATAATCAAAAGGGATATGTACATGTGAGTAAAAGCACATGTGAATGAAAACCACTTATAAACTTAGACCAGTTTTCAGGTCTTCCATAAATGATCTATGTTACCATGGTTGACTACCTATATCAATATGAACAAACATACTCTACGGTTATTCAATGTTATTTAATCTGTATTTGTTTTCATTGTCAAATCAACTACAACTACACATTACCTGCAACATCTGCAGTGTGTATGACCCTTGTGACTGCAATGATGTCAAGACCATCAAGACCCTTATCGATGACAACTATTCACTAAAGACAACCCTGTACACTGGTTAGTAATTACCGGAAAATACCCGTTACATGTGAATCAAGGCCACCCATAAACTAAGATTAGTTTTTAGGTCATCTTTCAATGATTACATTCAAATGTTTGACAGCACATAGAGTACAGCATTAAATAGTTACACAAATGTTTATGACCTTGTCCCTTTATCTAATTATATTTTCATTATCAAATTAACTACAACTACACATTACCTGCAACATATGCAGTGTGTTTGACCCCTGTGACTTCAGTGATGTCAAGACGATCAAGACCCTGGTCGATGCGAAGAAAACTATTCACTAAAGACCACCCTGTACACTGGTTAGTAATTACCGTACCGGAAAATACCCGTTTTGTTTCACCTGAAAATAGAAATAAAAGAAACATAAGTTCAGAGAACATGATGTGAAACCTGGTGAAGTTTGTGGTAGGAGCAGTCATAAATGCTGAATCATTTCTTATTTTCAAAAAAATGATTGTTTCTTAAAAAGACTTTTTTACAAAATAAAAACCTACGAAAAATATGTTTTTAAAAGTGCAAAATTACATTGACTAAAACAACTTGCATTTTCTTGGGGGACTCTTTACCACAGGCACCCATAGACTACCCAAACACACCCCAAAAAAACATATGTTTATAATATATTAAGATGTTAAATCATAAACATTTTATCACCTACACATCTACAATGTTGCAAAGAAACCGAGAACAAGTATGTATCTTTATCAAAGGAAGGTATCTACAACAGATAAGTAATTTAACCATTGCATCTAGCATTTTCATGCACTTTTCATAAAAACAATAGTTTGGTGTAAGTATGTAGGTTACTAAGTAGTGGTTGTATGTAAGACGAAGAGTGATCTAAATGTCTTATTCCAATACATTACCTCATACCAAAAAGTAAACAAACAATATTTTTTCCTGAATTTCATTGTATACAGCTTAGAAATCAGCTAAATAATATTTGTTTCCATGTGTTACATGTTGGTTATTTTTGCCGCAGCAGTTTAAGTGCTCTTTTATATCTGTCAACTTAAGAAATACTTTAAAGTATTTCACACCAATGTGATTTTCAGTGATTGTTTATGTGATAGAAAAAATCTTACAATTAAAAAAAGCCAATATCTAGCTTAGAATCTAACTTATCTTGTACAATTTAGTCAAGCAAGGGACGTTCAAAATGTTCAGATCAGAACCTCAAAACCTTTTTTGTTTCAGGTTGTTTTTCTTGAAATTTTGTCAAAATGAATGGTGAAGACATCTTACAACAATAGACATTCGAAAAATGATATTATGTTCTTCATCTTTTCTATAGTAACAAAACTGGTCAATTTTGATTTGGGGGTCATAATTTGAACAATCTTGTTAGAGGTCCACTAGCCAATGCTACATGCCTAATATCTAAGCTCTAGGCCTTGTGGTTTCAGAGAAGATTTTTAAAGTTTTTCCTATATAAGCATATGCAAAACTAAGTGACCACCTGCGCGGAGTCAATTTTGACACAGGGGTCATAATTTGAACAATCTTGGTAGAGGCCCACTGACAATGTTACAGCTCTAGGCCTTATGGTTTCAGAGAAGAAGATTTTTAAAGTATTTCCTATTTGTTGCCATAGCAACAAGAGTTCTGCATGGAATGGAATTCTTTGAACACCTTTGATAGAACATGCAAGGAACATCCCTGCAAAGTTTCATCAACATTGGCCCATTGGAATCAGAGATGTCGTTTGAAGGAAATGGTGGTGGACGGACAGACGGGACAGACTGAGATCCTAATAGCTCACTCTGGCACTTTGTGCCAGGTGAGCTAAAAATCGTAAATAGAAATTTATGCGCTGCAGTAAATTGAACTGTTAAGACAGGGTGAATTTAGATAATTCACCATTTTGAATCACATTACAAGTAACGTGACCTAAAAATAAGACAAATAGCGGGTGCAGACGCTTAGGCAATAAAAATTTGCAAATATAACTTACTCTCTAGGGATACCTGAAAGGGGACCTGTAAACTGGAAGTATGAAAATTGCAATACCTATGCTAGTCAAATAATTTTATAAGGGAAAAACTGAATTTTGATATTTTGTATGCTTGAGTAGATTTGTACAGAAGTACTCAAAAGTACTCAGAAGTTCCAAAAGCGTGTGACATAAGACAGTTTGTGAATGAAATGAGACCAGAAATTATAAAGAGCGCGAAAAGATGTTCACGTGAAATGAGGTATCCCGACGATACAAGTGTATAAGGGACTCATCAGACCAGCTTTAGAATATACATGCTCAGTATGGGATCCCCACAAGTTATATTTAAAAGACAAATTAGAAGCAGTACAGAAACGCTCAGCAAGATTCATTTCTTCAAATGACAACTTCGATCCAGCAAGCACGACTGAAATTTTAGAAAAGTTAAAACTAGATTCTTTAAATTGAAGTAGGAAACACAGTCATCTTATTTCATTCCATAAGGGTTTGAATAACGCTGCAAGGGTACCTGTTCATAATCTTGTTAAACATACAAGTGTTACAAAGAACAAACACAATGAACATTTCAACTTAATTAATGCTTGGACAGATGTTTTTAAATTTAGCTTCTTACCAAACACTATGTAACACTAGGCAAATTGGGTTAAACGCTAAACGGGATTGGAATTGATAACGCATGGAATTATACATAATTACAAGAAATCAACTCTACTCCAGTGAATACATTTATCAGAAAAAGTGAATATATCATCCAACACTTGCCTGGCGAAATAATGTTGGTAAGATGTATCACCGTATTCAATCAAAATCAAGATCAAAAAGATCACAATTCTCTGGTAATGCACTGAACTTTTTCCAACACATGGATCCCTTCATAGCTTAAATTTAATGCATGCAACACTTTAACCAAGTTTACAATAAAATTGGACCTAAGTTCAGTCAAGAGTTTTATAACTTGACATTTAGATTTCCTGGAAGACTTTATTGAAGTTTTAAAATAAGTCCCACAACCCTTTACAGAACTGATGTCTAAGTGTGACATTAATCCTAAAACATTTATAAATAAAGTGCATATTAACCTTGTTTTGGTGTTCAGTCAAGTCTTCTGAGATCTTCTCTCACTCTGTATGTCTGCATAAAGAATTTTAAAATTTGTACAATTCAGTCTTCACCTCTTGACTGTGTTGGAAACTTTGAAGATTACTGTTAGCAGTAAACATTTGCAACAATTACTTGAGAATACATCTCACTTGTCCTTTTAATCCTCTTATATCAAGAATAAACAGTTGAACTATTATATTCAGTAAACTTTATAAATTTACCTCCAGGCTGTCATACATAATGTATTTTGTTGTCTGAAATCTGTACACTTACATACAATAAGTATTTCACACATTGTTGAAAAGATCAACTGGATGAACATACTACATCCACAGATTATGAACAACAAATTAAATATCACCCTTGAGCTATGATGTTATGTTCTTCTTCAGTTTTTACCATTGTTTTACAATATGCTAATTGTACATTCACATCTCAGAGCTCGAATTATACTTTACCCTACTGACCACAAGTCAGTCTGTCTTTGCAATGAGTGCAGATCATGATCACTCTGCACACCAATGGCATGTAGTACTACTGTGTGTTGTAATATTTTCCAATACTGACTTATTACGTCATAGTAACACTGTACAGTACAGTATAGAACTACCATAGATGGCTGATTTTGATATAAAAATGAATGTCTTCTCCAACATGGAACAAATAATGTGATAAATCAACTGACTGTAATGTGACATGATATGCACAACAAAGTTTGATTATGATCACTCATGTAAAGTTACACATTCTATTAAGGACATGCACAATTACACTTCATTCCCATGCTTCCTATCATGTTTTACTAATATCCACATAATATCAATGTAAGGCTTCACATTTTTTTTAGAATTTTTCCTGTAACTCTATTGGCCGGTTGTTGAACAAATATAATCGGCGCTTAACCCTCGATTATAATAAGCCAGTTGCACAACACTGATTTAATGAACACCGACTTAACTTTCAGCAACTGATTTGATAAGCGCCACTTATTATAACCGAGTTGCCGGAACATATTTTTCACGGTTATGATTCCGATTAACGCGCGATTATCCAAACCTGCTAGTGGGGTGGTTTATACGGCAATTTATCGTTGAACATGGAAATTATAAACTCATTTATCGTGACTAATTAGTGTTAAGATTAATTAAGAAGAGACATGGCTATTATAGATACGGGCAATATTGTAGAAGAATATTTTTGTTAGAATCAGATACCGCTTTTCCGTAGAATGCGTGTTTTTAGTCTTTGATATGATTAAAAACCACAGGATTGCACTGAACAGATACTGCTAGTGATACAACTACTGGTATGCCTTTGTTTTTATGGCAACTAACGCTTATTAATCCCTTGTATAGTTTTGTCGTTGTCCGCCCGTCGGTTCGTCCCTCAGTCTGTCGTGTTGAGATATATGCGGCGTTATCTATATGTGGCGACATGCGCCTTGATCCAGCCTCAAGCTCTCACTTTGTTTAAAATGTAATATATATTCTGTTTAAATTACATCCATATTTCGTTTAATGATAGTGATGAAATAAAAGAAAGTAAGCCGATGTATGAAAGTCCGAAACAGAATACATGACTGTATATGACACATATATCTGAATATCGTTTGTTTTTATTATGAAAATGCATTATTTCGATAAGATTGCATTTAGAAATCTACTTTATAGTGCAAGACGGTATTAAAAAAAAGTATTTATCACGAGCCACTTTGTTCAGATGGAAGTATCCGTCACCTTGGGTAACTGTCTCTGGAAGCGGTTGTTTCAATTATTGTTTGGCATAAATATTAACGTCTGTGAATCTACGTTCCTCTTGGAAGATGGGTATGAGGTATTCCATACCTAGGTAGATTTGAATATCTAGCCAGCTAGGAGTTTGGTTTTTTGCATAAGTTAAGGCCAATACCCAGCATGATTCGTATACCCAGCCAGCTGGGAGGTGGGGATACGCTAAAAAATGCGTTTTGCGAATACCCAGCTAGCTTCAAATAACCTGCAAGCTGGAGGTTTGGTGTTCGCTAAACGTTCAATGAATATCTAGCTAAACTCGAATATCCAGCCAGCTATGAGTTGGGTTTTTGCATAAGTTACGGCCAATACCGAGTTAGCTTGAATAACCCAACTCCCAGCTGGCCAGGTATTGAATCTAGCTGGGTATCGCCTTTTTGAATACCCAGTGGTCAGAATGTGATTTAATCAAATGTAATTACAATTTACAAAAATGCCGTATTAAGGCTCGCTATTATCTGATATACTTTCCCCGGTTTTCACATATCATTTATAATTTACATTACAAGAAACTTATGCTGAAATAATTAAAAACACAACAAGTTCTTTCAGTTTAAAGCTGGCTGTTCCACAATGTTTATGAACAGATCACAGCAGATATTTATATCATTTACATAAATTAAAAATGTCACTGGGCTAAGTTCCTTTTCCGCTTAAAAATTATGTTGATGATGATGATAATAATAAAACAAATTATAATAATTATGATAATGAATAAAAAATAAAATGCATTAACTGTTACTATCATTAGTTCATTACTAATATTATTATTATTAATGATCATGAATTATCATTACTATTATTATCATTATTAATATCATTATTTAAGTTTAATCATATTTTTATTGCTGATGTACAATTTGTGTAAATACATATACATACATACTATTTAACAGTTGTGTGATTAATATCATTATTATTATTTATTTAAAGATAAAAATGTATATTTTAATTGTATTCTGATGTGATACGTCCGCGCTGTTTTTCTTTTGGAAATTCTTAAAGTAGATCTACTTTCTTTTTTGCTTTATTTGGCTTATTCTACAACATCATTGTATTTGTCAACTATTTCTTATACAATTTCTCTTTTTAAATGGCAAAAACACCGTACCTCGTTTTTAACAGATTCCTACCAATAGCACTACATTAAGTATAACATCAGCTTGTATAGGCCTAGATTAGATAACTCGTTTGCACGAACGTCAGATATTTTAAGTCGTATTTAAAAAATCGTCCAGCAAACGAAAATAATCGGAACATAACTCAGGATTAACTCCGTGTTCGATAACTCTCTATTATGGTATAATAGCCGCTTGGATAATCGTGTGTTGTGCAACCGGCCATATAAGTATACAAAGACCCTTGGAGCTAACTTGGGTACAAGTCAACTAGACAAAGCTACAAAGTAATTACATCACCTCTTGTCCATGTACTTTTGGAAGAGATGATATTTAAAGTTTACATTGTATTAGTCAAAGTAATGACCCTAGACCCCTGAGCAGGACTGTTTTTGACCACAAGAGCACAATTTCAATAATTTTCAAGAGGGCCACTACTCAAAATGTCATTCCGAACATCTAAGCTCTACTGGTATCCAACATGTTAATCTGACACTCAATTATTTGGACAATTTTGATTTGCATGTACTTAAACAGTAATCCTTTGATCCAACAAGTAATGAAGATACTTGGATTTCCCTTTTAGGTGAACAACATTAAAAAATTTGATATGTATGTACCACGCTTGCCTTATATTTTGATTGCAGACCGCCATAGTCACATGGGGGATTAATATATCAATGCATGGCGATATTCACTTTGAGTTTCAACACTAGTTTCATTAAGATTTAACAAGAGCTGTCAGTAGACAGAGCGCTCGACTATTCTCAGTGATTGACAATATAAAATAATATCCATCCTGGAGGATATTGTTAAAGTGTGGTTAATAACAGGAACTTGTAAATAGAAGAGTGTAAATAAAAAAGGCTTGTT